>RJWK010007781.1:0-49065 GCA_004363435.1 Platanista minor | reverse complement strand
GGAGGCAGCCTAAATGCCCATCGACAGATGAAGGGATTAAGAAGTTGTGGTGCATATATACAATGGAATATGACTCAGCCATAAAAAGGAACGAAATTGGGTCATTGGTAGAGACGTGGATGGATCTAGAAACTGTCATACAGAGTGAAGTAAGTCAGAAAGAGAAAAACAAATATCGTATATTAACGCATATATGTGGAACCTAGAAACATGGTACAGATGCACCGGTTTGCAGGACAGAAATTGAGACACAAATGTAGAGAACAAACGTATGGACACCAAGGGGGGAAAGCAGCAGCGGGGATGGTGGTGGTGGTGGTATGAATTGGGCGATTGGGATTGACGTGTATACACTGATGTGTTTAAAATTGATGAGTAATAAGAACCTGCTGTATATAAAAAAATAAGCAAGTAGGGCTTCCCTGGTGGCGCAGTGGTTGAGAGTCTGCCTGCCGATGCAGGGGACACCGGTTCGTGCCCCGATCCGGGAAGATCCCACGTGCCGTGGAGCGGCTGGGCCCTTGAGCCATGGCCGCTGAGCCTGTGCGTCTGGAGCCTGTGCTCCGCAACAGGAGAGGCCACAACAGGGAGAGGCCACAACAGTGAGAGGCCCGAGTATCGCAAAAAAAAAAAAAAAAAAAAAAAAAAAAAAAAAAAAAAAAAAAAAAAAAAAAAAAAAAAAAAAAAAGCAAGTAAAACTGATAATGCTAAGGGAAAAAAAAAAGTCTCCTAAATCTTTGTGACAAAATGAATTTGATAAATAGTATTATTTATAGTATAATCCAATTTTTATTTATATATATAAAAAGAAAGACCAGTGGCAATCAAACTGTTAACAATAGTTACTTAGGGCAAGTCTGTACTTTGGGATAGATTAGGTTCTGAAAGGATATTTGTAAGCCCATATGTTTTCAACTCCAAAGCAACTAAGACAGATTTAAACGTGTGATCTCCACTGCATTTCTGCCTGACAGTAATGTGAATCAACTTCTTTGAAGCTTGAAAAGCAGGCATATTCTTCTCCCTCTTACACATATATTTTCTAGCAGATTAATTTTCCCCAAATAGATAAATTTTGTCTTCCTTGGAAATCTGTTAAGGCAGGTATTTGTCTCTTCCTGCATAATCTTTGCAGGAGTCATACATCATTCTTTAGCAGTTTGAAGTCCACGTGTGCTAGTTTGCCACTCACATTGATGGTGTCTTGATTCAGATATGCTTTCAACCCTGGTGGGAATAATCCATGAGACAAAAGAGTCAGGAGTAGCCTGATAAGATCTACTTAGTCCTTCAATTCCCTATATCAAGTCTTGTCAACAATGAACACTAGGCGGATGGACGTCTGACTTCTTTCTCTCACTCAAATAGTTTTTCTCACTTCTTGATGAATATAGTGGATTTCATAGCCACAATCCTCTTTTTATCTCACGCAATTCATTCTTACTTCAAAATCACTCACGCTCTCAAATAATTCATGCCATGCACATATGTCACCTTCCTTCTCTTGCCTTTTATTTCCAGAAATCTCTCTTTTTTTCTTTTTTAATCATGTGCCCTTTCTTAGCAACTTTTTCAATATCCTTGCTGCTGCTCTTCTGTTCATCAGATATGATGGTTTCAGTAATATTTGTAAAATATCTAAACACCAAGCATAAGCATGGGAAATACAGTGTAGACTGAATGGCAGCTTGAAGATCAGGGTAAACAGCATCACATCATCCGTCATTGGTAGACTCAATGCATTTTAACTTTGAAAAGTAGCTTTCGTGATATCTATGAGAATTCATAAATTCAATATTTGTTAATAGAGGGGCTTCCAATTACATCTATTTTCTCGGATTTATTTTTTGCTAAATTCTCTACAATGTATTCATATTTTATTTTGTAACTATAAAACCAGAAAACAACAGAAAAGAAAGATACCTTATAATTGTGTCGTCTACTGGTGGGCTGAATGAATTGCATTTCTGTACATTTTTAGCTTCTCATGAAAAATGTTTTCTGTTTGTTTGCTCATTTGGATCTAATCATAGTTTGAGAATCCTTTGTGTCCAGAGAAACAACTGATTCTAGTCTTTTATGTAAAAGCGGACTACTTAATTGGGGGCCCTGCCAGGTTTTGGCTCCAGTTAGAAGCTCAAACCCTGTGGAAATGTGGAGCGATATATTCCAGAAAATCAAAAGTCAAATCAAAACACCTCCCAACTATAGGGAATGTGAAGGGACTGGAATGAATAATTGAAGTTTAACATTGCCTGCACTGAGAATCCATGATTATATAAATATAGATGGAAAACACATGTAAATATAAAGGAAGATATACAGTTAAAATATTGATTCAACAATGATGAGTCCAAAATTCCAAAGTTTATACCAGAAATTAAGTGGCAGAATGGTTGAGAGGAACTGAGAGTAAAAGCTGGGTAATTTATTTTATATAGGAGGTGTGATGGTTAATCTTACCTTCCAACTTGGCGGGCTGCAAGGTGCCCAGATATTTGTTCAGATATTACTCTGGATGTGTCCCTAAGGGTGTTTCTGGATGAGATTAACATTTGAATCAATAGAACGAATAAAGCAGTTTGCCCTCCCTACTGTGGGCCTTAACCAATCAGTTGAATAAAGCAAAAAGGCTGATGGTCCCTTCAGTAAGGGGGGATTTTTCCTGCCTTTGGACTTGAACTGAAACACTGGCTCTCCTGGGTCTCAGGCCTTCATAGCTGGACTAGAGCTATACCATCAACTGTCCTGCAGATCCCTGATTTGCCCTGCAGATCTTGGGATTTCTCTGTCTCCATAATCTAGTGAGCTGTTTCCTTATAATAAATCTCTCTTCTCTCCCTCTATATATACATATACTCCATTGGATTAAGTAGTTTCGCCAAAAGAAAAGACTATCACTCTTTGGAACATTCCTGATTCCAGCCCAGGGTAGGGCCACAGTGAACCTGGTCCTTTGTGGGGAAGCTCAGTGCCAGGTGTGCCCAAGACCCCTCTTGTCACCTTCCAGGAAGAAAGTGTCCCCCAGCAATGGCACCAAAGGAAGGGCTTGGTCTAGGGAGGTTCTTTGGGCCTACCCCCCCCTCTCCCACCCCACAGTCCGCTCTCCTCTTTCCCCAGCCTGGGCTCCAGGATTCAGTTCTCACATGGGCTCTTCAGCATCCCAGCCACCTAGGCCACAGCACTGGCCCCGAGTTCTTGGACACGGGCATGACTGCTCAAAGAGATGACTACCCATGGCAGCCAGGGTTGGCCACCCCACCAACAGGGCCACCCAAGAGACATCCCATACCCTGTTGAACACATGAGTGCCAAACTCAGAGACAGCATTCAAACTAAACCTATATGTTGGCTTCCAGATTTGGTTCTCCTCTATATATATGGAGAGAGAGAGAGAGATACATACATACATACACACACACATACACAGACATATATAGATAAGCCTGGAGCATCTTGAAGTGGCCAGAAAGAAGTAAGGACATATCAAACAACAACAACAAACAATGAGAAGTGGAAAGGATACAGGAGCCAACATGAAAGAACTCCCAGGGACACATACTTTTCCGGGGCTGGAGCCCACTCTATCCCCCTTTGCCTGGCAAAGCAATAAAGCTATTCATTTCTACTTCACCCAAAACTCTGTATCCAAGATTTGATTCAGCCCCGGTGCACAGAGGCCAAGCTTTCAGCGTCAGTCCTAAGCTGTCTAGTTCTAAATCAGTGGAGAGATACCACTGTTAATTGCCAGGAGAGGAACTTGTTCACTGCTGTGCTGCCCCTTCCACAAGTCAAATTTGGAGAGAAAATTCAAGGAAAGCCCAACCAGACGTGCCCAGCCCCCTCCCCAGGCTAGGTGTCCTGCAAGCAGCAGAGCCAACATCCCAGCCGCCTCCCTCCATGCCCTCCCCTGCACCGCCCCTCCCCCACCCTGTTATTAGGTATGCACTTCAGATTTTGAATGGATCTCCTTGTCTGGCGTTAATTGACAGTGAAAGCCCGGTTTTCAAAGCCAAGGTATAAGCACTGAAGGTTGCCCAGATAGGATTTACTTTGCTGAAGGAATGTGGAGAATAATGCAGGGGACTTCATTAACTTCACACCAGGGTGCAAGAGTTTGGGTCTCCAACAAAAGCAGATGTGAGCATCTGTACCCCATCCAGAGAGCAGCTCTGCCGAAGGACCAGGGGGTTAGCCTAATGCTACGTAATCATTCAGTGTCATCAATCTCCCCAGACCCTGATTAATAAATTGCAGCAGAAATCTTTAAAAAAAAAGAAAGAACTCCCAATGACTAAAGTTGGAATATTTTCAACAAGACAAATTACAATTTGTATAGGATTATACTGATTGTGTAGATCAAAGAATAAAATAAATATCTGTGAGTCCATACTGATGTAAGTAAGCAATTGAATAGACAAAAAAATGGAAGGGACGACTCTTCCTTAGATGAGAATTCCAATTCGTAAATGTAAAAAATGAGAGAAATAGAAAATCACCATTAGACCGCCACAGTAATAATTGCTGCAGGTAAGAGCCACTGCTGAATGCTCAAATTAGTGGGTGGAACTTTAAAGAGAAGCAAGATATTTGCATAACCTCAAATATCTCCCCCCAATACTTATTAATTATCATACTGGTTTTAACATATGTTTGCATAATCTTTGATAGTCTTCCCTCCAGGAAGTGAAACTTAATTGCTCTCCTTTTGAGTATGGCCTGGACTTAGTCACTCACTTCTAAAACATAGTCTAGAAAGAGAAAGAAAATAATTTTATAGCGGAGAAACCTGGCAGACACCACGTTAATCTCGTTTTAAGGCTAATATCACCAAGAAGTCATGTCGCTGTCCTGTATCCTTGAAAGGATGTGATGAGGAGAGCGCTTCCTTTGTGGTCGTCTTACTCCAAAAGCATAACCCCAAACTAATCATGAGAAAAACATTAGACAAATCCCAAACTGAGGGGTTCTACACAATACCTGTCCAGTGCTCTTCAAAAGTCTTGAGGTTGTGAAAGACATGGGAAGATTGAGAAACTCCCACAGTGTTGGTTCACAGCCTCGGGAGTTCCGGGGGGCGGGGGCGGGGGCGGGGTGGGGGGGTGAAATTTGAAACTAGCTCCATACAAGGAGGGCAAGGAGAGACCAGAGGAAGAGGCAGCCACTCCAGATTGGTAGGTGGCAGGTTTAATAAGCAAGGGAACTTACAAGGCTTGTCTTGAGTGGCCACAATATGAGTAGATCTCCACACCTGCCCTCCAGAATCCTCCAGGTTTATATAGAGACCTTAATGGGGCTTAGTCACGTTTACTGTCCAGATGATCTCAACAACATGTTACCCTCTCAAGCCTGTGTCCTTGAAAACGACTCCAACTGTGGAAACAGTGAGCAGAATGTACATTCCAAGGATAGGGATGGGGGTGAGGGGCCTCCAGTTGCCAGAGTCCAGCTCCAGCATCAACCAGCAGTCACATCCTCTCAATGACCTCCTCCAACACACAGACCAGAAGAGACGAAGAAGACATGACAAGAAAATACAACACAATTGGCTACTGGAACAGGAAAAGAATATTAGTGGAAAAATAGTGAAATGCAAATAAAATATGTGGTTTAGTTGATAGTGCTGTAGCAAGGTTAGTTTCTTAGTTTTGACACATGTACCATGCTTTATGTAAGTTGTTAGCATTAGGGGAAGCTGCATGAAGTGTATAAAGGAACTCTCTGTGCTATCTTGACACGCATCTGTAATTCTAAAATTATTACAAAATAAAAACGTTTTTAAAAGCCCAGTGAGTTCATTGTAAATGAGTTCACTGACATGAATAACCATGGGCAATCATTACTTCCTCCTACATGAGTCATGTTTTATGGCTCCTCATAATTATAGAAAGTGTATTTTGCACATTCTAACACTCATGCACATGTAAATATTTACATTTCAGATAGGTAAAGACATACTTTGTTATAGAAATTACTTCACAACTAGAGACTTGTTTTCTTTGTACATGGTAGGGCAGGGAAATACACAGGCTCGAATCTGTCACATATGATGGAGATCAGATTACATAGTTACATTTATCTCTACTTGCAATATTCCTACTTGAGAGCTTCATCTTAGTTTAATATCAACAAACCTAAGCTCCTTGATTAGTTCATGAGGTTGTCAATTTAGTTTTCTTATCAGAATATGGAAAGAATTTACATTGTAGCACCTGAATAAACAAAGTCCTTTTTGGACTAAGAAATTTATTTTAATCTTTCTATTTAATTAAAAAATCTGTCTCCCTTCTTAAAGGGAGACTAGTTTTTTGGATTATACATTTTATTTTCTCAAAGAGGGGTTTATGTCACTTTGCTTCCATAACTCCATGTGAAATTTAGAATTAACTTATCAAAATATACATAATGCATACTTACACATGACCCTATGGGGATTTTGTTTGAAATTACTTGGAATTTCGTGATTAATGGTGAGAAACTTTATCTTTACAGTACTGAGTTTTTCATTCATAAATATGATAAATGAATAAATGTGTAGGTTTGTTTATTCATACAAGTTTATGCCTGTTGTGAGTTGAATTGTGTCTCCCAAAAAGATATTTTGAAGTTCTATCCCTTGGTACCTGAAAAAGGGAACTTATTTGGAAATAGGGCCTTTATAGATTTAAGCAAGTTAAGATGAGCTCATCAGGGTGGGCCCTAAGCCAGTATGACTGGTGTCCTTATAAGAAGAGGAAAGTGTCATATGAAGACAGAGACACACAGGAAGAAGACCATGTGACAATAGAGGCAGAGATCAGAGTGATGCAGCTGCAAGCCAAAGACCGCCAAGGATTGATGGCCACTACTAGATGCTAAGAAGCAGCAAGGAAGAATTCTACTGAGAGTCTCAGAGGGAGGAGCATGGCTCTGCTGACACCTTGATTTCAGACTTCTAGCCTCCAGAACCGTGAGACAATAAATTTCTTTTTAAGCCACACTGTTTGTTGTACTCTGTTAATGGCAGCCCTAGGAAACTAATACAATGCCCTTCCAAAAAGTTGTATAATTTTATCTATAAAGGACTCACTTGCCTTTTATTACATTTATTTCTAAGTACTTAATGGATTTTATTGTGGTTCTGAAGAGTATCTTCTCTTAAAATTATATTTTCTAAACGTATCTAGATTGTATATAAGAATGCTATTACTCTTTGTATTTTGAATTTTATTCAGCAAACCTTGCCAAACTCTTTTGTTTGTAGATGTTCATACATTTTCTTTTGCCAACAAACACGTAGTATGCAAATAATAATCGTTTGTTTTTTGCTTCCCAATTCTCATGTTTTTTATTATTCTTTCTTATCTTATTGCATTAACTGAGAACCCCAGTTTAAGGCTATTCAGGACCTGTGATGGCAGGTATACTTGTCTTGTCCCTGTCTTTAAAGGTTCAGCTCTAATATTTTGTAATGTCTCATTATAATGTTTGCTGTAGGTTTTTGGCAGATGGGGAAAAATAACCTTTCTCTTAGTCAAGTTACCTTCAATGTAGTTTGCCAAGTATATTGACAATGAATGAAGTGGGTGAGATGTTTCACATACTAAAAATAATCTTGCATTCCCTGGCTTAATCCAGTTTTCCCTTTATATGTGGATTTAACTGTCACTTCCTCTTTGAAGGCTTCTCTTTTGCCTATATACTAGTTAGGAATCTCCAACAATGTGTTCCATAGTACATTGTATTTTCTCTCTTTTAAATGCCAAACTTTATTAAACTTGCTTGTGTAATTGTTTCTGCCTTCATGAGGACAGGGTTGTTGCTTTCTGCCTTGCTATTTTATCCTCCATGTCTAATCTGGGGCCCAGAATATATTAGTCTCTTGAAAATGACAACTGAAAGAATGAGTAAATGAATGAAACAAAAAGAAAGCAAGAAACCATGAAATTGAACAAAGCAGAATTAGCTGTGAAAACACTCATCCAAAGATCTGTGTAAGGTTTATGTCGATAAAATTACAGAAGTCCGATAAGAGATATAAAAGAAGATTGAATGAATGGAGATTCACTTTCTATATTTCTGGGTGGGAAAACTCCAACATTCTGGGTTTATTATATGACATTGGTGTTTCAAACTGTTGGGAAATAACTAGTGCTAGGGAAATGAAGAAAAAAAGTTAGGTGCTCATATAAGACTATGTACTGAAATAAATTTCAGATGGTTTAAACATTTTTTTTTTTGTCCTTGTTCATTATCTATTTTCTTTTATTTATTTATTTATTTTTTACATCTTTATTGGAGTATAATTGCTTTACAATGGTGTGTTACTTTCTGCTTTATAACAAAGTGACTCAGTTATTCATATACATATATCCCCATATCTCTTCCCTCTTGTGTCTCCCTCCCTCCCACCCTCCCTATCCCACCCCTCTAGGTGGTCACAAAGCACCGAGCTGATCTCCCTGTGCTATGCGGCTGCTTCCCACTAGCTATCTATTTTACGTTTGGTAGTGTACATATGTCCATGGTTTAAACATTTAAGTGTAGAAAATAAACCAAAAAATGTACTAGAAGAAAATGTACATTTACATACTTTGGGGACATGGAAACTACAAAGGAAATAATAGAGAGATAGTGTACATAAAAATGAAAAACTTACGTAATCAAAAACACTAAAAAACAATTTACTGATAAAGGCAAACTGGTAATTTAATAATTGGAATATATATGAAAGAGAAAAAAATCTGATATCCTTACTACATAAGAGACTTTTATGAATCAGTAAGAAATAGCAACTAAGCAATAGAAAACTGATAAAAATAAAAATAACCTTCACAAGAGTGTGCTCAGACTCAACATGAACATGAGTGGGGCTAAAAGTGTGTCCCAACTGGATAGAGTTCTCAGTTATTCTGGTGGATCGGGGGGACTATGCCCAGAGATGACTCTACTTTTTTTTTTATTTCCCTACATCATCTCAACTTTTTTCCTGCCTACTTGATGCAGTGGTCATAGGACCAGGGCTGCAACTAAAGGGGCTAGAAGTAGGGATGATTCCTAAACAAAACACTGTAACTGTGCTTTTAACCTTATGTCAGACAGAATTCCTAAGGGCCTGATGGGGGCCCTTAGGAATAGTATCCTGGGGGGCAGGATGTTCCTTCACCCCATCCAGCAAAACTGGGATTAACAGTGAATGTAGATATATTGTCTGGGGGGAAAGATAGCCTGCTAGCTCTGTGCCTGTTTAACCCTCACTTATCTGAATAGAAATGGAACAGAAGGGGAGGCACTTGCTAGACCAGTATTGCTGCCTGCAATCTAGACCAGAACAGGGGCTGAAACTACTGTCTTTTCAGAGGTGGAAATGTTTGGGTATAAATGGAAAAAGAAAAAGAAAAATAGTAGCTGAGGGAAAGGGAATCAATAAATAGGCTATGCAATGAGGGAAATCTAGTATTACATTAACACCTCCAAAGGGCTCAGAGGAAGAGATGTTATTGTCTCTTAGCTTGATGATACCAGGCGCCTGAAAGGGTGAAGCCACATATTGCTGAGACCACTTCTGCTTTTGGAACCTGATGAGATTGAATGGAAGCCTGAAAACCTGAGTGGGCTGGCCCTGGGAGGCTTTTTCATACCATTTGATGATAGTTATTAATGACTGAGTGGGATTCTAGTAATGTGCCTGTATCTTTTGACCTTTATAATTGTTTTGCTCTAAGGGATCCATGTTAGAGGAGTAGGGGGTGGACTGTGATATTGTGAGTTATAAAAGAAATATGTATTTGATCCCCACCCCGGTTCCTGCCACAGAGTTCCTAAAACCCTTGGAATTTCTATGATAGGAGCAATAAAGGTGTCTTCTGTTAGGTTAGTGAGGTGACTTTTGGAAAGCCCTTAGGCAGCCTAAAGATGGAGCCCGGTTGCCAGGGGAACAAACCATGTGATCAGAGGGTTGGAATTTTTGGTCCCTGCCCCCACCCCCATCCCCTCCAACCTCCTGGGAGGGGAGAGGGGCTGGAGGTTGGATCAATCGCCAATGGCCAACGTCTTAATCAATCCTGTGTAATGAAGCTTTCATAAAAACCCAAAAGAACGGGTTTGGAGAGCTTCCAAGTTGGTGAACACAGGGAGATACTGGGAGAGTGGAGCGCTCAGGGAGCATGGAAGCTCCACCCCTGTTCCCCTGCTTTGCCCTGGGCATCTCTTTTGCCTGGCTTCTCCTGATTGTATCCTTTTATAATAAACTGGTCATCTAGTAACTAAAATGTTTCTCTGAGTTCTGTGAGACCCTCTGGCAAATTAATGAAACCCGAGGAGGGGGTCTTGGGAATCTCTGATTTATAGCCAGTGGCGACAACCTGGATTTGCGATTGGCATCTGCAGTGGGGGAGCTCTCGTGGGACTGAGCCCTTCATCTGTGGAATCTGATGCTGTCTCCAGGTAGACAGTGTCAGAATTGAGTTGAATCATAGACCACCCAGCTGGCGTCACAAGAATTTCTTGTTGGTGTGGGGACCGCCCCCCTCCCAAAAAAACATACACATTGGAATTGGTACCAGAACCTATTCACAAAACTGTAAAAGATAAATGTCTTAGCTTGGGTTACCATAACAAGATACCATAGAGCAGATGACTTAAACAACAGAAATTTATTTTCTTACAGTTCCAGGGGCTGGAAGTCTGAGATCTGGCCAGGTTCTGGTAAGGACTCTCTTCCTCACTTACATAAGGTCCGCTTTTCACTGTGTCCTCAGACGGCAGGGTGTGTATATGTGTGTGAAGAAACGGAGGTATCTCTTTAGCTTCTTATGCGGCCACAGTCCTATCCGATTCGGGTCCCACCATTATGACCTCATTTTAACCTTACTTCCTAAAGACCCTGTCTCTGGAGATGGCAACATTGGGGGTTAAGGCTGCAACATACAAATTTTGGGGCAACACAGTTCAATCCACATCAATTAATTGATCATTTCCATTCTTCCTCACTTGACCCTCTTGCTCTTTTTCTAGCTTCTTCATTTCCTTTTAATCTTTCTTCTTTTTGGATAAGTATATTGAAGATACAATCTTTCTTATAAGTATTGCTGAATTCCACCCACGAGATTTTGTCATGTAGTGCTTTCAGCTCTAAGTATTTCCTGATTTCCCATGTGAGATCCTTTTCAATGCAAGGTCCTGTAAGTTCATAGCCATTATTATTATTTTTTAACCTTTTGCTCCTTTTATAAGTATATCATGTTCATTTTTGTCACCACGTTGCTTTTGGTTGGAGCTTTACCTCTGGATTTCTATAGATATACCTTTTTATTGACAGGTAAAAGACAAAATGGGGAAATACATTTGCTGTATATGAGACAAAGGTTCTGTCTATACTGCTGGGACAATGTAGACTTCTAATCCACCATTCATCCACCTCTGTGAAAGGGAATTCTAATACTGGCTTGTGGAAGTCATTTTGGTCTACAGCAGAGGAAATTCATAATATGTATATTTTCAACAGTCAGATAGTCTAGGTTGTGTTGTATTCACAAACCAACCCTCCACATCTCAGGAGCTGAGAACAAACAAGGTTTATTTTTTGTTCATGCTACAAGTGATCAGGGGCTGGATCGTTACTGTCCTTGCTCAGTGTGGAGGACTGAGTAGATGGCAGCTAAGAGGGGCTCAAGTCCCCTCTTGCACAATTGCCAGGCAGGAAAAACGTTCCCACCGGTAAATCTCCCGCTGTGTTTCAAACCTTCTTCCTGGAAGAGACAATCTCACTTCCTCGTTTCATTAGCCAACACGGCACAGAGTCACACCTAACTTCAAGGGGCCAAGAAAACACATCCCTCCCGTGGGCCACAGGAGAGCGGACAATATTTGCTGAATGGCAGCGATGACAACTATACACTTATCCGCCCCATTTATTGCCTTTTCCAAAGCTGGCTGTTGCTTTTTGTTTGTTGTTGATTTTGTAAAAATTCCCTCAGTTATGTGAGTTATATACATCCTTCTAGTAAATTTCTTTAATAAAAAACCGAACCAAACCGAAGTTGGTCAGAGTTAGTTTTCTATTGCTTAAAGAAACCCCAAAAACTATCGAAAGCTTTGGACTTGGCATTATCAATGCAACTGAGCAGCTTAGGAAAGTGAACTTCAGCTGACACATTCTGCTGGTTTTGAAGAAAGGGCACACACATATTTTTCAAGGATAAGGTTTTAATAAGAAAAGAAGACCGGCATGGATGAGCCAATATTTAGATCCAAACAATTATTGGTAGCCACCACATGTCAGGCAGGGAGCCAGGTATTTTTGCGTATGCTCTGTAAGTCAATTTGATTCTTTATAAAAACAATTTGGGGTGAGTCTTATTGTCCATAATTTATATATGCAGGAAATGAGGCTTAGGGAGGTGAAATGACCTGTCTGAGAGAGCCACTTAGCTAGCAAATGACAGCTTTGTTTCAATTCTATTGTCTGACCATATGGAGATGAAACAATGATGCAGCGTGCATGTTTGAATGGTAGGTACTGTTTGGTTTTGGCAATGACTGTGAGACACATAAAAGGTGGAAGGGCACCCTAGTGCAAAGGTAAAGACGTTGGAGTCTATGAGTTCGGCAGTGAGAGGAAGGGTACAGAGTCACTGAGGGCATTTGTAGAGCTCTGTCTCAGAAATATTGTTTGCTAGGATGAATAGAAACAGGCACGCAGGCTCAAGGGAGGCCTGGAGAGCAGTTGGAGGAATATTGCAAAAACTCAGATAGGCCTTAATGAGCATGGGTGTTGTGTTGGCAGTGGAAACAGAAAAAAAAAAAAAAATTCTATCTGGTCTCCAGATCCATTGGGATTTGCTGAATGAAGTCTGGGTTCTCCCTATGTAGATAGCTCCTGCTTTTTATTGTAGGTTTCTCAAGAACTCGCTTCCAGAAAAAGCCTGGATCAAGAGTAGAAAAAAATAGACAACTGCCTAAGTGAGAAATCTACAAAGCTCCTCTGGTCCCCGAATCACCTCTTCACCATCAGTTGTGGGGCTGACACCTTACCAGTGGGGCTCCATTCTTTCAAGTGTCTTTTATTAAAGTGTGACTATTTGGGGACAAGAGGAAGAAGGGATTCCGGGAAATTTCCTCCTTAGCATCGTCCAGGCAAGTAACATAAATATAAGGGGACAATCTGGGTGCCCCATGAAGAATACGGCATACGTGCTCCACCTAAAGGAGGCTTCTCAGCTCTGGCTGGGGGGCCCAAATCTGCTGGATCTGTTATTTCAACAGAAACCTCATCTCCAGATTTTTTTTTGCTGGAAAGCCCTTAATATTTAAGTACTGCGACTAGCTGAAATTTCTTCATATCACTGTGCCGGCCTCATTCAGCTTTGCTGGTCACCAGTTTGCCACCTCTGGGTTAAATTTTAACACAGTTTTATCAAAACCTTGCCAAATGTGAAAAAGCACATCTTTAGTAAAACTAGATACAGAGAAGGTTTATTTGGATTGCTGAGAGGGTAGATGGAAACGTTTGGGCACTTGGACTACAGGGTGGCCCTGGGCCACATATTGAGTATCCTGGTGCCTGGGCCTGGAAAGGGAGATGGCGCACGGCAGCGGCAATATTTGCTGCCACTGGGGCCTCCTGGCTGACCATCCAGAGCTGGGCTTGGAGTGGGAAGAGAGATGGGCCAAGCTCGTGGTTTCTCCCAGCTCTAGTTGGCCCCTTCCCATTAACATTACAGTAATGCAGTCGTGTGGTGTTTGAAAAAAGCATCTCTAGTTACACGGAATGATTTACAGGACACCAGACTCTGCATTTCAGAGGTCTCCTGTGTACCGTAAAAAATATATTATAAAGGAGTAATCTTTATCTGAACTAAAGCTGCAGTGAAGGAAACTCGTGTCCAGCTGAGAGCAGCAGTGAGCTTTTGTTCACTCAGGGAAAAGTCCGTGTTCTTCATCTTACTTGATGAACATTTGCTTCCGCTCTTTGGCACTTAGGTATCTAGTTAATATTTAGACATTATATACTTTTTCTTTCAGCTGTTTTTCCTATTATGTGATCAGACAAAACCGGAGATGCCAAACACACCTGTGAAAACAGACAGACCCGCCAGGCGCCCAGCTGTTGTGGCTGGCAGGGTAAATGGGACTCAGCGAGCCCAGCCCCTGGGAGATACCTGCCCTGGGTGTGTGCAGGGGCAGCCCCTGTCCCCAGCAAGCAGAGTTGATTGCTTTGCCTCTCCCTCCCGTTGCAGACTCCCAAGTCCCCCACTTCCAAGAAGCAAGACTCTAGTTTTGAATCTCCCAAATCCTTCTGACGTTTACCATTACCTCCCCAGGAGAGGGAGGTGAGGGATGGAAATCTCGCTGAAAAGAATACACTTAAAAAAAAAAATCAATGAAGCGATGCACAGACACCCTGCAACGCAACTTGTCTCTGCTTCTTAGATGTTTAGAGCGATGACGGTCTCAGTCGGTGTCAGTCCAGGGAAATCTAACTCCTTTCGCGGCAACGCCCCCAAGGGCCGCAGGTGTACCTCTGGTTAAGGGTGTAGAGAAAGGAGACAGCCTCATTTTTCGGAGCGGAAAGCGCAGTCCCCCGGTGGCGGGACAGAGGCAAAACCTCTGTGGGTAGGAAACCTGAGGGTTTGTGTCCAAGCTCAACCCGTCAGGAGCTTCAAGATAAGATGGGGAGGTTGGAAAGATGGAAGTTGGAATGAGAGCTGTTATGGAGCAGAAACCACTCCTGGACCAAAGGCAGGAGGATATCCAGGGTTAGAGAAGGGCTCGTCAGGGACGGGCCGAGTTTGCCTGGAGTCCCAGGGGGAAAGGGGACAGCGAGAGCTCGGTGAGCGGCACCGGCGGCGGGCGTCCGGCTCTACGTCCCTAAAAGTACTGGGAGAGGGATGCAGAACCCGGCGTCCCAGGCTCTCAGGGGAGGGGAAGCACGCAGGGTGCGGCGGGGAACACCTCCAGTGAGGGCGTGCCAAGCGGGGGTGGGGTGGGGGGTACGATCTCCGCTTCCCCAGGTGCCCCAGCCCTAGCGCCCGCCTCCCCTCCCGCGGCCCCTTCCGCAGGCGCGCGCGAGGCGCCCTCCCCCTTCCCTCGGCGGCGCGGGGCGCGCGCCCGGGCCCCTCCGCCTCCCTTCCGCGCCTCTTCTCTCTCCCCGCAGAAAGTTAGCAGCGGGGAAGGAACTCTGGGCTGCAACAGCGCGCGGCGGCGGCGGCAGAAGCTGGAGCGTGAGCCGCGGCGGAGCTGGGGAAGCTGGGGCGCTGCAAACGGAGAAGGTGCAGCCGGCGGGTCCGCGCGCCCCCCTCGGGCCCCTTGCCAGAGGCTGAGGGGGGTGGTGGGGGGCCCCCCAGACGCCGCGAGGAGAGCGGGGAGGGGGGCCATGCGGCCGGGTTCACCCCCGGCGCAGCGGGACAGCGGCCAGGGCCGGGGGCGCAGCGGCGTCGCTTCATGCAGCCGGGGCGGCTGGGCAGCGGCGGCGGCGGCGGCGGCGGCGGCGGCGGGGGCGGCGGCTGAAACCATGTCCGGGCAGCGCCGGGGGCCGCCGCCGCCGCCGCCGCCGCCGCCGCGAGCCGGGAGCCGCGATGGCCCAGTGGTCCGCACCTCCTCCGTCTCCGCCTCCGCCTCCACCTCTCGCCGCGCCGCCGCCGCCCGGCGCCTCGGTTAAGGGCCCGCCGGCGCGCAAGCTGCTTTTCATGTGCACCTTGTCCTTATCCGTCACCTACCTGTGCTACAGCCTCCTGGGCGGCTCGGGCTCCCTGCAATTCCCCCTGGCGCTGCAGGAGCCGCCGGCCGCCGCCGCCGAGCCCCCGCCAAGCCCGCCGCCACCCTCTCTGCCGCCTCCCCCCGTGCGCCTCGGCGCCCCCTCGCAGCCGCCCGCGCCGCCGCCGCCGGACAGCGCGAGCCGCGGGGAGCCGCCCGAGCCCCCCGAGCAGCCCGCCGCCCCCGGGGCCGAGGGCTGGGGGCTGGCGAGCGGCGGCGGCGGCGCCCGGGACGCCTGGCTCCGGACCCCGCTGGCCTCTGGCGAGATGGTCACGGCGCAGAGCGCGTTGCTGGAGAGGGAAGCGCAGGAGTCCAGCACCATCGACGAGGAGCTCGCAGGCCGGAGGGCGGCCAACGGGAGCAGCGTGAGGGCCGGCGCCGTCAGCACCCCCGACTACGGGGAGAAGAAGTTGCCACAGGCGCTTATCATCGGGGTCAAGAAAGGAGGGACCCGCGCGCTGCTGGAGGCGATCCGAGTGCACCCGGACGTGCGGGCGGTGGGCGTAGAGCCGCACTTCTTCGACAGGAACTATGAAAAGGGGCTGGAATGGTACAGGTAGGACCCCGAGCTCGGCGGATGGGATAGGCGCGTAGGGGAGACCAGCACGGGAAGCTGCCGCTCCCCTGGCCCTTGGGGATCCGGGCAGCGTCTCGAGAGGTCTTAACCCCGCGCGAGCTCTGCGCACCCTGGCGGGGCTGCTCTGGGGAGCGGCGGAGAGGGCTGGAGGCTAGCCAGCCAGAGATCACTTAATTCCAGGGCGAGGAGAGAGGGATCTCCCTGCTCTGCCTGCCTCAGGCTCCTCGTCCAGGGGGCTGCTTTCCGAATCTGCCTAGTTTCCAAGCCTGGGAATCCCCAGCCCTCGTGCCTCCGGGGTGTTTCCTAACCCAGGCTCTTGCGGGGCGGTGCGCTTCTGTGCTGGGGACGCTGAGGAATGGACGGGACAGCTAGATTGACCAGAGGGCTTTGGGATCCCCTGGAATCTCTCAAAATCGCCCTCAAACGCATTTGCGTGGCTGGAATCCAGTGTTTTCAGTTCAGAGCAAAATGAACAGGGAACAGTTAAAAAGATGATGCTGGCGAGTTTGGGCTTTTTAGTAAAAACTCAGGATGTCCCCCCTCTCCAGAACTTTCTATCCCTCTTGGGCTGCATGAACACTAGGTTGATTTTGCATCAGGAGTATCCGTGCCTACATGACAGTTGGTGCCCTAAGAGTTTTCATGCCCTGCACCAGTGCCCTTTCTAACCTGTGCCTCCTTTGCAACAGATTGGAGCTTGTGTCTAGTGAGTTGTTTGTTCATCTCCCTCCTTTCCCACCGTCTGCCAGCGTTGAGGGGAAGGGAGAAGAGAGAAGTAGTAAGTTAATTGTGGGTAAAATAAATTAATAATCCAGCGTCGTAACCCTGCCCCCGCCTTTCCTCTTGTTTTTTAATTTCTCTGGGAAACAGATCTGGATGGCTGGCCGCATCTCGGTTGTATCTCAGTAATTAATTGCAATTGTCAACCAGAAACACAGGCTTTGTCGGTTAAAGTGACGTTATCATCTTAACAGAGACAATAGGTAAAATAAGGATCGTTTCCTGACAAGTCGCCTTCTTGTTGAAGAGATGTGCTTTCTAAGTTTAAATGACAGCCTAGGAAAGTTTTAGAAATAACTTAACTTTGGAAATATATGATAAATGTGTGTATTGTGATTGATTTCTTTCCGTTTTAAAAATATGCCTTATGCTTTCAGAGCTTGAGAGAAGTACACTTAAGGATGAACATTCCAATACATTAAACCTAAACAGCAAGTGCGTCTGTTCATGTCTTGTCTGTTTCAACAGAGAGAACTAATTGCAGTATTTTAGGAGGCTTCAAACAGCCCCTTCCTATCAAAATAAAAAACAGCTAATGCCTAATTTAATTGGAAATCAGTATTTATAACATCACAAGCCATGGCTTCCAGTTTGCAATTGTAATTAAAAAGGTGTTAGGATGATTAGTGCAGCAACAGCAAAAAAAAAAAAAAAAAAAGTATGATGTCTGGGAAGGTTTCAGTTGTTTAACGGTTGCTTGTAGGAATGTTCTGGTTTCTGCTGTGAGGCAGCCGTGGCCCTAAGAGGATAACTATGGCTTTTTCCAATCTAATTTTAAAGCCCTGTATCTTGTGAGAAGTGTCAAATGCCGTTTGGGGGAGAGGGAGGCATAAAGATCAAATCTCTCCGACACGAGTTTGGGTTGCTTTACCGCAGTTGGAAATGGAGAAGGGGGTGTTTTATTTGGATGAATTAAAATAAAGTTGACAAGGGTGTGTGGCGGACCGCATGTCAGGAAGTCCCATGGTAGGGTCTGGAGCATTTTCTGAATGAAAAGATAGAAGATGCCAGGTTTTCTTGCGTTCTTTTACACTGCGGCTGGGAAAAGGAGGTATGTAAACTGCCTCGCTGCCAGGACGTGGCTGTTGAAGATCTGTGGTACCCTCAGCCATCACTTGTGGTATTTGGGGCTCAGTGCCCCATAGGACTAAGAGATGTAGATGGAACTGGGTTCCCTTGATCCTTAAGAGGACCATGGGATATCTCTGTATCCCTCATCTCCTGCCCCAGCATCACACCCATGGTAGATCCTTACTATGCTTAGTGGTGCTGATTGGAGTTGCTGGAGGAGAATCTATTTAACGTAGAGGAATCGTTTTCCACCCAAACCTGGCTGTTGAGATGACTCCCAGAAACCCTTTGGATCCTAGGATAGCTCTCTAGCCTTAACGGGGACAGCAGTCTTTTGAGGGCATTTTGGGGATTTGCGTTGGCTGCATCTCTTCAGGCTCTTCTCCCTGTCTCCCATGTAGGAAGAGGGGACGGCATCCTCACTATATCGTAGAAAGGAAGCACTGGCATTGATTCAGACCGGTAACAGAAACCCTTCCTCCTGGTTCCCTGGTCCCAATCTTTTAAATGGTGGCATCTGTACTTAAGTGGTTACATTTCCTCCCCATATGCCGTGTACCTTATCTGGAATCTTACTCTATTATTTGTCTGATAGAGATTCACAGGTTAATTAAAGGTTTTGATCCTCTCTTCCCATTATTATTATTTTTTTTTTGCGGTATGCGGGCTTCTCACTGCTGTGGCCTCTCCCGTTGCGGAGCGCAGGCTCAGCGGTCATGGCTCACAGGCCCAGCCACTCCGCGGCATGTGGGATCTTCCCGGACCAGGGCACGAACCCGTGTCCCCTGCATCGGCAGGCGGACTCTCAACCACTGCGCCACCAGGGAAGCCCCCATTATTTTTCTTTTTCATTTCAATGCGCTTCCCAGTAGCCTACTGATTCTGCAGGTGATCGTGGTTGTTGTGATTTCTATGAGAGGGAGAGAAGGAAGAAATTGGGGCTGCTCTTGGCAGAGCTGGCAAAGGTTTACTCATATTCAACTAAGCAGCCCCAGTTTTATTTCCTTGGTGTCACCCTGGTTATGTCTAAATTTGCGTTTTGCTTTCGCCTATGCTGTTGATCTAATGTGATTTGAAAACACATTTGTGATTAGAACATATGCATCAGATTTGCAGGACAATATAGACCGATGGATTAGGGTGTGTTAAAGCTATGGAACAGCAAGCCTCACTTGGTGGGTTGACACAGGCCAGTGATTAATAAGTGGGGATAGATAAAACTCTCCATCCCTCCCCCCCTCAAAAAATTAAAAGGGCAAAGCCACAGTACGCCTTTCAATATGAGCTAATACACACTGGGCAGAAACCTTAAACTCCTCTAAGGGGTGAGACCTTGTGGCAGGCCAAGTGGCTGCCACGGCAGAACTCATTAAAGTGACGGAAATGAGCTATGGTCTCCCTCGTGGATTACAGACCGTACGCTGACTGCGACCACTTTGCTTTGGAAGCCACTCAGCTGTAGGGTGACGGGAAGTGACCCTCCACGGTTTCAAGTTGTCTTCACTGCCAGCAGTTACTACACACATCCTGTTGGCTGGAGGGAAATAGCTGGCATTCAGTAGTCATGCTTATGCTACCCAGAGGAGAGTGGTCCACAGCATCATTCGGACGTGGTGTCCAGGGAGAGAAAGAAGGAAGGTGCAGCATAAGGCACTGGGGTGTATTGAACGCCTATTATCGTGGTGGTTTGCGTTTTATAGACATATTATCACATCTGGGTGGCATGATGAGGCTGTGAGCAAAAGAACAGCATTTCTGCTTTACAGTTGCCTCCCAGAGGGTAATACAACTTGCTGGAGGTTGCTCAGCTGGCCAGTGGTTGAGCCAACATTTGAAGCCACATCTGTCCAAAATGCTGGTATATAGAGTGCTAGCAAGGTCTTTTGCTTCCTTCTTTCATTCGGCAAACACTTAAATTAATGATAATTAATATGTGCGCGGTGTACTGTTTTAGGTGCTGGGGGTAAAGGGGTGAACAAGATCGGCGAAGCACCTGTTCTCTTGGAACTGACGTATTAGTGGGGGTGGGAGTGGGAGAAGGGGAGACAGCAAACAAACAAGTCTTTCTGCTTACTCTTGTAATGTGGCTACTAGAAAATTAAAATTTACACTTGTGACTCCTGTTATATTTATTTCCACCGGGTAGCACTCCTGTAGAGCAGTGCTTTTTAAACTTTAAATGCACACAAAACATGGGGAGTGGGGGTGGGGAGTGGTGGTGTTAACGTGCATATTCTGAGTCCCTAGGTCGGGGAAGGGGCCTGAGATTCTGCATTTCTGATTTCCAAGGTGATGCTGATGCTGCTGATTCCTGGACCTCCCTTTGAGTGGCAGCGGCCTGGAAAGTAATTGGTGTATGTGTGTGCATGTGTTACTTTAAATCACATGATGAGGGAAAACCTCTCTGTGGAGGTGGTATAAGTGTCATGAAAGAGTAAGATCCTCCCATGTGAAGACTTGAGTGGAGAGGCTTCTAAGCAGAGGGAAACAGCAAGTGCAAAGGCTCTGAGGTAGAAACAAGTCTCATGGCTTTTCAAAGTGTTCTTTCATTATTCCAGAAGCACAGTGTTTGTAGCTGCGCAAAACTGGGTTCAACACCTGGCTTTGCAACTTAATTGTCGGATGATCTGGGTTGGATAGCTGACATAACATCACTTGGCTTCAGTTTATCTGAGAGTAATTCCTTCCTAGCAAGGTTGTTAGGAGGAATAAATGAAATACTAAGAGTGAATATATTTTCTAGACAGAAAAATGAGTATCCTAGAGCAGAAATGCAAATGAACCCAACTACTGAGTTGGTCTTACATGCTTCACCTTCTGTCACAGCTGTCATAATGTTGACTGGGGGCTCTTATTGGGGATGTTTTTGGGAGAAGTCTAATAATGATTGGCTTTGAAATCTACATCTGCTTAACCTTTTAAACCAAGGGTCACCAACTCAGATGCCTTCAGGGCTCCTGTGGATAATATACATGAGTGAAATAGAATAGGTAGGGAGAAACTGGGGCACAGATGTTCTTTTCCAAAGGAGCAGCTACTGCTCTATTCCAGCTACCCTTTTCCATGTGCGAATGTGGCATCAGGGGAACAAGGTCTTCTTCCACTTGGTACAAGAAACTGGAAATCCAGGTTTTGGTGTGAAGTGGCCTGGTTTTTAATGTTGGCAACAGATTGAGATTTCTTAAAGCCGTGGTGTGGGCCAGCACCGCAGGACAAGCACAACACATCTGTGGGCTGGATACAGCCAGCAGGCTGCTGGTTAGCGACCTTTGGTTTAAACTCATTTCAGAAAGTACCTGGCATACCCACACCCTCTGCAGTTGCCAGAATTGTGGCTTACTTGTGCTATTTTAGTTTAGATATTTTCCCCCTTAACTGACTTTGCAACAGCATGGGGGAAGTACCTCTGAGATATGTTGCAACAGCAACAAAGGAAACTGGATATAAACAGGAACTGGATATAAACTGGATATAAGCAGAAAAAGACAATTCACAAATAAATTTCCCTTTTGTTCCCTGCGAACATTTTCTTGAAGGAGGGGAAATTCTCAGTTGTTCAACTCCTTAATCAGGAGTATCTGTATTTGATCCATTTAGGTCAGTTGCACTTATAAAATAGATTCTGGTCACATGGACGGAGTAAGACCTGAGTTTTCTAGGGTTCTAGGTTTTTCTTTGCCACATACTAGTTCCACTGGATATGAGGTTCCTTAATATCTTTCTCCCTCTCCCTCCCTCCTTCCCTCCCTTCCTTCCTAACTTCGCTATTACTTAGATGATGAGGCTATGTTATCTTCATAGGGACCATTCAACCACTGAAATATTTTGGTTCTAGAACAAACGCTTGTATTAGACTCTTCAGAAGGAGGAAGCTAGTCAAGTAGAAGCGACATACTTTGGAGCATGTATTTGTATCTCTGAGCCTGAATCCACTGTATCCTCATTGTGTGACCTTGGGCAAATTACTCAATATCACCAAGCCTCAATTTCTTTATCTGCAGAATGGGCTCAGTAGTATTTACTTTGAAGGGATGATGTGAGGATGAAATGAAATGACATTCAAAGTGCCCTACACAGTTTGTGACGTAATACATTTTTCTCTCCCCTTCTTTCCTCTCTCTTTTACTCCCATTTTTTCCTTTTCCCCCTTGGTTTTCTTCTTCATTTTTCTTCCATTCTTTCCTTTTATCCAGCCTGTCAGTACAGAAGGCCCTAAAGAGAATGCAGTAATGCATTTTTCATTTGAATATAGTCTTTTTTTAATTGTTTTTGGCGGTACGCGGGCCTCTCACGGTTGTGGCCTCTCCCGTTGCAGAGTGCAGGCTCCGGACGTGAAGGCTCAGCGGCCATGGCTCACGGGCGCAGCCGCTCCGCGGCATGTGGGATCCTCCCGGACCGGGGCACGAACCTGCGTCCCCTGCATCAGCAGGCGGAGTCTCAACCACTGCGCCACCAGGGAAGCCCTGAATATAGTCTTTTATTTCAAGATTATACCTGAATGAGGGATTTCCAACCCTGAAGCAGCCCTTAAGTAGCTCTCCAGAGAATAATCAAAACCAGATTCCAGAATTTGGTCTATTGTAACTTGAGCTGAAGGAGAGTCTGATTGCAGGAGGTAACTGCTACCAGAATTCTGCATAAAGGGGACGGCGTAGGGAAGTGGCTAGGCTCTCTGGGCTGGCCCACTGACATTTTCTTGAGCCTGTGGTAGGAATTGATGCTGATTGCTCCGATAGGTACAGGGATATTTAGGATGCCAAGGGCATGCTTGCCTTCAGTTTTCCTGAAGATCTGAAAACCTTTGAGAATGCAGGATGGTTCAGGAAGACCCCATGAAACTCCCTGTCTTGAGATTTGGTGGCTTTTGCTGGGGAGTTCTCTAGCCATCATGACATGATTTATTTATTTTTATTTTTGTAAATCATACCAAGCATTTTTACTTTTAAATTGAGTCAGGAGAGAGGCCTCCAGACTTCAGGTGAATGAGGGATTGCTAGGGTTGCACGGTAGAAAGTTTTAAAGCTTTTGGTTTTGCATAATGGATGATATCTCTGAAACTGGTTGAACCACTGCCCTGTTAAAGTAATCTCTCGATTCCATTGGTTTCTGTGGTTTAACAGGCTCCTCTATAACTGTCTTGGGAATTTCAATCTGAAATTATAATTCACTAAGGGAGCCTTTCAGCATATCTTGCCATTAATTAAAAGCAGGCGGTTGATTTTTTAACATTCACTAGTTAGGATTGCCTTTCCTTAAAAAACTTTTTTTTCAACCTTTATTTAAGAGTGTGTAAAGCATATATGGAGGAAAACAAAGCAACACATGAATTAGGCCATATTTTTTGGTTGTAAACGATAGAAATGTAGCTTAAATTATTATAAACCAAGAAAGATAATTATTGGCTTATTACTTAGGAAGTCTAAGGGGTAATGGCTTCAAGAAAAGCTGAATCCAGGGGCTCAAATAATGGCACTAGGTGTCTGTCTCTTTCCATTCTTTGCCATGTTTGTCTATACCTTGCTTCATTCTCAGATAGGTTGTCTCACTACATTTTAGGCAAGATAGTAAGCAGCAACCCTAGACAAGTGTTTTTTTTTTGTTTATTAATTCTTTTGGAAAAAATTTTTCTTAAGAGCTTCTGTGAGAAATTCCTGGAGATGCTGTTGACCCAGGTTGGGTCAGGTGTCCATCCTCAAGCAATCATTGTGTAGTTACTCTAATCAGGCCTGGGGGATGTAGCCACCCCTTCGGCTTGGGGCGATGGTGGGAGTAGGGAAGCAGGGTTATCCCAGTACAACCATAGGGAGTAGTTTCCCCATAAAGAATGAGGTGTTCAGGGGTTCTATTGATATAAGAAGTAGGGACCAGTTAAAACCACATATTCATTAAACATATAAAGATCCATTCTGGGGAAGGCATATGATCTCTTTGACTATTTTAAGCTGGGAAGAGGTACAAATGGTTAGTTTGGGGAGGTTAAATGTACTTGTTATTTCAGTTATTCATTTATTTATTCGTTAAACATGTATTTAATGTCAATTATGTGTCAAACATGAATCAGTCATGTCCTGTGATCTGAAAGAACTCACAGAGCGGAGAAATGAACATGTAAGTGATTACATTATAAGGTAATTAAAGTCTTGACAAAGTGCGATTTATTCTAGGAATGGAAGGATGGTTTGATCTTGGGAAATCTAATAAATACTGTGATTTACTTGTTATACTTCTCATTTAGAGAAAAATCTTATTATTTTATGGATGCTAAAAAGTCTGATAAAACTAAATTTTTTTTTTAGATCTTTATTGGAGTATAATTGCTTTACAATGGTGTTAGTTTCTGCTTTATAACAAAATGAATCAGTTATACATATACATGTGTTCCCATATCTCCTCCCTCTTGCGGCTCCCTCCCTTCCACCCTCCCTATCCCACCCCTCTAGGTGGTCACAAAGCACCGAGCTGATCTCCCTGTTCTGTGCGGCTGTGATAAAGTGCGAGAGTGGCATGGACATATGTACACTACCAAACGTAAAATAGATAGCTAGTGGGAAGCAGCTGCATAAAATTAAATATTTATTTTTGATTTTTAGAACGTCTGCTAATAAAATAGGATCATACCCAAAGCAAGCATCATATTTAATGGTGTAACACTAGAGACACTCCCATTAAATCCAGAACAAGACCAGAATGCCCACTGTCATCACTATGATTTACCATTGCTCAGGAATGAATAGATAATGCAGTTCGTTGCAAAAAAGAATAAGAATGGGGAAGTTAGAATTCATTTGCCAGTAATTTCATTTTTTTTTGGAAAACCTAAGATAAGCAATCCCCCCCAACCCATGAATCTATTAGAAATAATAATAGGATTTATTAATGTCAGGAAATTACTATGCTAAATCTATAGTTTTCCTATCTGCCTATGCCAAGCATTTTGAAAATATGAGAGAAAATATCCTATTTATAGAACCAACCAAAGAGACAAAATAACTAGGAATAAATTTGGCAAGAATTGCAAGAAAAAAAAATTTTAATACTTTTACTCAGGGGTGTCAGAGAAGAAAAGGGTAAATGGAAAGAGAGCTCTTTATCTAGGCTAGCACTTCTTTTTTTTTTCCTTCCCCGCCCCCTTCCTGCTTTCCCTCCCCCTCTCCTTCCCACCCTCCCCTTTTTAACTGGAGGTCTTTGCTACTACATTGAGGTCAGGTGTGTTTGAGAGTGGTCTGAAGATATTGTCTCTATGAACCTGGCCAAAATGTTGTACTTCAAATGTAGGAGTCCCTTAACTTTCTACATTTTATTTGACTGAGGAGAGGATGGTAAGACGACCACTCCTGTTCAGATTCGTAAACAGTGTTGGAATTCCTCATGGAGGGTGGGTGCTGGCTGCTTTACATCCCAAATTCAGGGGTGGTAGGATCATGCCAAGGGGAGGATTAACAGTTGAATTGGTGTAAATTAGTAAATTTAGGTGAGTTCCTGTTGCTACAAAGCAAAAAACAAATCACAGACAAATGATGGTTATTTAATGGAACACGGAGCTGAAGATTTAAGATTTGGACCTGAAAGAATCACAGTAGCAAGGTGGTAAGAATCACGGTGGTGGACACGTACTGTATATGCCAACTTCTGCCCCGAGCAGTGGTTCATTCAGTCTTCCCAAGAGTCTGGTGAGACAGGTACTGTGATTGCCCACAGTGTACAGGTCAGGGAACTGAGGCACAGAGAGGTCAAGGAACTTGATCAGGATGTGGAGTTGGGATTCAAACCCAGGTGTTTGGCTCCAAACATACAGCAGTTCTTTTTTTTTCTTGAAGTTTTTTTTTTTTTTTTGATGTGGACCATTTTTTAAAAAGTATTTATTGAATTTGATATGATACCATATTGCTTCTGTTTTATGTTTTTGGTTTTTTGGCCATGGGGCATTTGGGATCTTAGCTCCCTGGCCAGGGATCGAACCTGCACCCCCTGCATTGGAAGGCGAAATCTTAACCACTGGACTGCCAGGAAAGTCTCCAGCATTTCCTTTCATTTGTCCCCACGTTCTTTTCCACTGGAAGGGTTGTCTTTCAGCATCCTAGGGGGTGAATAATAAATGCCAGCATTTCTGTGCTAGAAGGTTTTGGTTTCCTGTGTGTGCATGGCCTACCTACAGGACAGGCTAATTGTGGGGTTTTGCCCCCAAAACAGACCATGGAAGTGTCTCCCTTTCTGTTCTGGGACCAAGCTCGTTCCCACTTCAGGGCATTTAAATCTCTGTTTCCTCTTCCAGGAATTCTCTGTCCCCAGATCCCTAGACTGCAGGTATCTCGTTACCTATCCTTCAGATCTTGGCTCACATTTCAGCTCCCCACCAAGACCTTTACTAACTACCTAATTTAAAGAGCCTTTTTCACTTCTGAGCTTGTTACACTGTTTTATTTTCTTCAGAGCGTGTATTACTCTCCCAAATCATCCTAATGACTTACCTCTCCCTCCCCGGAAGATCAAGTACAGGGGAGCAGGGTCTTGTCCCACATGATCTTGCCAGTGCTCTGAACCAGAAGCAGTACTTGGCAACATGGTAGGGAATCCATAATGGTGGCTTATTCATCACTAATTCTGAATCAGTGACTTATTGAATGAAAGGGGGGGTACCTTCTTTGTGCTGTTTTCTTTCAAAACCCCAGGCTTCTGCAAAGAAATCACACACTCACATTCCTTGGGAACTCTGGCTAAGGATTGTTCTCAGCTCTTTCACATACTATTTTTTGCAAGACTATTTTGGGTACAAGAAAGAGAAACCCACTCAAACAAGCTGTGTGGGCTAGACAGTCTCCCCAAAAGGTCCCAGTGGCATACCACGTTATGCCATTTATTCTTCTCGGCAGCCTCGTGACGTAGATACGGTCTTATCCCAGTGTTACAAATAAAGAGAAAGAGACTTCAGAAGGGCAGGTGACGGTCCCAGGGTCACACAGCAGGTGTCTTTCCGTTGTAACAGGTGGCTTTTGGTTTCTGGCCTTTGTTGCTGTAGTTGCCAAAGTTTTAGAAGAGCCTGGATTATTCCTGACAGACTTGTTATGCTCCAAGAGTAGTTTGGATGGTGTTTTCTCTAAATGCATTATCAAAGTGACATTATTGCCATTTAATAATCAAACAATTACATTGAGGCTGTGTTCGATTTGTTGCTCACTGTAGGTGCAGATACACCTTTCTGCCTCCAGGTTAAAGCCTCTACGGGGGGTTGGAGGTTTGGGTGTCCCCGGAGCTGAGGAAATTTGAGTCAAACTGCTTGAGTGCCTTTATCATAGGGCAGTTTGCTTGCTTGGAGCTCTGTGATATTTAGAAAAGAAAGCTGAACCTAAAATCAGAAATTAAAGATTTGGAGTTTGAGTTCTGTGTCTACCTGGCGTTGTGTGCATAGAGAGTATTGCCTTGGAGCCTTTGTTTTCTCATCTCTAAAATGGGAATAACAGTTTCTAATAACCCTGCAGTGATTTTGCAAGGGCAGAATAACGGTGATGTGCTTGCATCTGCTTTGTGTACATTCTGTAGTTGTTGTTAATCCATGCACGTTTTCATGAACTCCCCCAGGTAATTGGTTTTCTGGAATGTTGCACTCCAGGGAGTATCTGAAATACAGGACAAGCACTCTTATCATAAAGTTAGATTAAGAAGTTTAATTTACAGAAACTATTATATACCATGGATATCAAACATTGGGAGGGCAGACTGCATAAAGATCCTGAGAATTCCTGGAGAACCTCTGTCTGCATAATTCTTTTATCTGATCCATGACCACCGATGCGTCATTCTTTCATACTGAAAAAAAAACATAAAAAGCTATAGGGCACATTTGCTTTTTAGGATTGCCCTGCAGTTGATGAGCTTTGGGAGTGACCAGAAGATTCTTTCATTTTGCTCTCAAATGACCTGTCATCTCTTTTTCCTGTGCACCCTCTCTGCATTTCCCAGATGGGCATATTAAATTCCCACCTTCTGGCAGCCTGACTAGCCTACCTTCTAAGCTGTGGAAGGCAGAATAACGCACCCTCCCAATAACCACATCCTAATCTCCAAAACCTGTGAGTGTGCTACATTAAATGGCAAAGAAGAATTAAGGTTGCAGTTGGAATTATGATTGCTAAATAGCCAACCTTGTGCTGGGCGATGATCCTGGATTATCTGGATGAGCCCCATGTAATCACAAGAGTCCTTTAAATGAAAGAGGGGGCAGAAGAGAGAGAATTTAGAAGGATGGCAGCATGGGAGGGACTCAGCCTGCTGTTGCTGGCTTTGAAGACAGAAGAAGCGGCCACAAGCCAAGGAATTCAGGCAGCTTCCAGAAGCTACAGAAAAGGAAATGGATTCTTCCTTGGAACTTCCAGAAGGAATGCAACCCTCTTGACACTTTGATTGTAGCCCATGGAGACCCATTTCAGACTTCTGACTTCTAGCACGTTAAGCCAGTTAGTTTGTGGCCATTTGTTACAGCAGCAAAACACTCTTCCCACGTATCTTTATTAGTCGCCATCATGTTTCTTTTCTTCCCTTTGTTTTTTCTCTTTTTTTTTTTTTTTCTTGCGTTACGCGAGCCTCTCACTGCGGTGGCCTCTCCCGTTGAGGAGCACAGGCTCCGGACGCGCAGGCTCAGCGGCCGTGGCTCACGGGCCCAGCCGCTCTGCGGCATGTGGGATCTTCCCGGACCGGGGCACGAACCCGTGTCCCCTGCATCGGCAGGCGGACTCTCAACCACTGCGCCACCAGGGAAGCCCTGCTTTTTCTCTTTTTTTCTGGGGAGTATCATCTCCGGGGCTCTTTGGTCTCTTGCCAAACAGCACCATAGATGTTACTGTCCCCTATTTAGAGATGTTCACTGTATTAGTTAGGGAAAAAACTGAACTGTTGCAACAAAGAGACCCTAACCTACAGTGGATTAAATAAGATAGATGATTTTTTTTCTCCCTCATAATGAAAGTCGATATTCAAAGTTTGTAGCGATTGTTGCTGCATGGAGACCAACCACTCAGCAGGAACACAAGCTGCAAACAGTGAGTTCAGGTGTGTATGTTTGAGTAGCAGCCCTGCATGGGCACTCCAGCCAGACTGGACTGCTGGAGCAGCTGTGCTCAGGGAGACCATTCAGAGACCCAAGTTCCATTCTTTCCATCTTGTTGCTCTGCCATCCCCCTGGGAGCATGTTAGAAATGCAGAATCTCAGATCCCATCACAAACTTTCGGAAGCAGAATTTACATCTTAAGAAGATACTTGGGGAGTAATTTTGCACAAAGTTTGAGAAGGTGGCCTTACAGTAAAGCTGTTCAACTTCAGCATAGTGGACATTTGGGGTCAGGAAAGTCTTCGTGGTGGGGGGCTCTTCTGTGCATTGTAGGATGTTTAGCAACCTCTCTGGCTTCTGCCTTCCCCAGATGCCAGTAGTTGGCTCCTCACCCCTCATTTGAATAGACAAAAATGCCTGCAAACATTGCCAGGTGTCCCTGGGAAGCAAAATTGCCTGTGGTTGAGTGAGAACCCCTGCCTTAGAGGATTTTTCTCCTGCGTGATCAGAGCTGAGGCTCCACCCCATTTACCTTCCAGCCAACAGTCAGGCAAAGAGGGCAGAGTCTAGGAAGCAGTTTTCTTTTAAGCAAGTAGCAGAAGTGACCCTCATGACTTCCCCTCTCCTTCTGTTGGTGAGAATTCCAGTGCATGGCCAGATCCAACTGCAGAGGATTCTGGGGACCATATGAGTGTCTCTCTCTGTGCCCAAGAAGGAGGGGAGAATTAGTCTGGGGTCAGCTATCTGCCAGAGTAACTAACACCAGGATATGGTCGTACTAGACCTCTTTTTATTCTCTTCCATCAAGAAGGGAATCCAGTTGGAAGGATGAAATAAATTGAGTAGGCATAATGTTTTTTGCAGTTGGAACACAGAACTATTTTAGGAGGTCACAGGAAATTTCAGAGGACCACGTAAAATTTATCTGATTCTCTAGTAGTGTATTTTGGTATTGAGAGTTTGGTATCTTCTAAACATCAGTCATAAGTATTACTCTTGCACTTTTTTTTGCCATATAGATATACTCGCCTATGTTGTTTTTTTTACGTGAAAAATAATTTTCTTCAGTATTTGTAAAGACTGTATTATTACTATAAGTGTATTTGATGAGGTGGAGACATACATACATACACACATTTATATTTGTATACATAGATAACTGTCTGCCTATCTATCTAGGTATCTATCAATCTGCCTTGGTACCACACGAATCTCTTGCCCAGACTGTTGCAGTAGACTTCTGTTCTTATTTCTGCTAACACTCTTGACCTCTGTAGTCTGCTCTTCACAGTGAATAGAGTAAGTGATCCTTCTAGAACATAAAGCAGACCACATCACTGTCCTACTTCACATTTTCCAGTGGCTTTTTGTCAACGCAGAAAAAAATTCTAAGTCCCAATCATGATCTACAAAACCCTAAAGAATCTGACTCCTGCCCACCTCTTCAACCACATTCATTTGCCTTCTTGTGTTTGCTTCTCTGCCTGAACCACACTAACCTCCTTGTTGTACCCTGAGAAGCCAAACTTGGCACTTGTTGCCTCCTCCACTTCCCATAATGCTGTTTTCTTAGATGATTGCATCGTTTGCTCTTCCATTCATTTGAGCCTCTGCTCAACTGTCCCTCCTCAGTATGACCTTTTCTTGAACTACCTGGACTCACTTTGTGTATTCCTAGTGGTAAGAGGTCCAGTCATTGGAAAATGCTGGTAAAAACAGTGTTACCACCAGCAGTTGCTTAATTCCACAGTTATTCTGCCCTTACCCAGATTTCTGTTTTCTTAGTTTCCTGGTTCTTAATTCCACCATCCTGGAGGGAAGATCTAGTTCTGATCAAAATGAGCATGACAATGCTGGGGTCCATTTAAAAGATGTTTATGTAACTCTCAGCTATTCCTGCTATTTAAGTACACCACCACTAGGTGGTGGTCATGTGACATAGGCTCATTTCAAAGTACAGTAAGGCTCTTCCTGAGATAAAAGATGTGAATGGTTTCAGGCTCCTTCCAGCTTGGGTTAATCCTGCATATTTTACCCCTGCAAAATTAGAGACTTTCTAAAAGGTTCACTTTCAGTAAACAATAAACAGACATCAAAACAGATATTTAGAGCCTGTTTAAAACAAACAAACTCAAATACATTTGGCTATCTTTTTTCTCTACCCACTTCTTAGCCAATTTTTAAAATTTGTGTTCAGATACAGAGAGTATATTGCCAGGTGGCATTTTTCTTTCCTTCTTAGCTATGAATGTCTGAATGTGGACAAACAAAATGAACATACCATGTTTCCAAAAATATATGTTAACATGTTTAATATTAGAAATTATTATTATAACATATGCCAGATATTAAATAGGTGTACTGCCTATTTAGACTCTGAAAATTGCATGGCGATTTCAGCCAACAAAAACCCCATGACCTTACCCAGAACCACTGATTTTCTTATTTAGAATAAAATATGAGTTTGTTCTGTACTCACTGGTTCTCATTCATGTATGAATTGCTGTGTCGAGAGTCCCTTCTTTTAGTTTACTTTCAGCTGTTGACCTTGGTGCTAGATTTCTTGGGATTATGTCTCTTTCCCTCTCCTCCACCAGGAGGAAGAAATTGCCCCCAATCATAATATGTTAGAGCACATTTAAAGGAAATCTTTCCCAGTGGTTTGAAGTGTAGCTGTGGAACTCTGTTGTCTAGGATTCTTCTGGTTATAACACGCAGAAATTCCTGGTAAAATCTGAACCAAGCATGAGCCAAAAAGGAGTTTGAATGGCTTATATATTTAAGAAGTCGTGGGTGGGAATGGCTTAATTAGGGCTTAAACAGTGTCAGCAGATCTCTCATTTTTGGATTTTACTGCCTCTGAGGTGGTCAGCTGCCTTCTGAAAACCCTGTCCCCTTGTGGATGGGAGTGGGTGCCAGCGCAGTCTTCTCACCCCAAATGCAGTAGGAAAAATGTGCCATCTTTGTCCCAGAAGTGTCTGCTGAAGTCTCATTGCCTCTTGTGGGGATCACACACACATCCTGCAACCAGCTGTTGTTGCCAGAGTGGGTGTGAGGCTTGAGGTACTCGCCCCTCTGGAGCAGAGGCAGGATGCTTCCCCTGGGAGCACGGAGGATGAGATGTGGGCATTTTCCCAAAACAGGGTACGGTTATCAAAGAAGGGAAATGGATGCTGGTGCCAAAACCACAGATGTCTATTTTAAGACTTTTCTGTTCAGACATATTCTTTTGCTAAAGCACAACAGACTAAAACAGATACACCGAGAGTTCCGCTGACTTGTGTGGGGATGGAGCGCCTGGGTCCTCCTCTGTGTCTCTCCACCAAGGTGGGCACACCATGGCTCAAAATCTCCCTCTCCAGCTCCCTGCCTGAAGTTTCTTTTTTTTTTTAATAATTTTTATTGGAGTATAGTTGATTTACAGTGTTCTGTTAGTTTCAGGTGCTCAGCAAAGTGAATCAGTTATACATATATCCACTCTTTTTAAAATTCTTTTCCCATATAGGCCATTACAGAGTACTGAGTAGAGTTTCCTGGGCTGTACAGTAAGTCCTTATTAGTTAACTATTTTATCTTCCTTAACACAGAAAGAAAGGAAGGAAGGAAGGAGAGAGAGGGAGGGAGGACAAGACAGGTCACTTGTCCAGTCTTAGTACCTAAGCTGTGTGACATCCTGAAAAAAATATCTAAAGTACCTGCCCCTCAGAAATCACTAATTATTTATTTAGAATATTTTCTATTTCCATCACTTCCTTAGCAACCCTTAGCAGCTGCCTGGGAAAATTTAAAGAGATTGTATATCTTACAAGAAAATTCTTCAAATAGCAAGTGAAATCGTTTTATCACATGAAGCGTTCCTGCCCAGATTCACTTCAAGTCAAGAGGGAGAAATGATTTGGCATTTCATCAGCCTTAATGGGACAACTAGGTAGCCCAGAATTTCTAGAACAACCCTGATTCTATGTCATTTTCCTCTTTGCAGTTAAGGTAAGGCTGATGATAGAATATTAAGTGTGATTTAATTTTTTATGCTTTTGTAAGACTTTTATAAAAATAAATCTACATTTTGGGGAGTTTTTTGGGGTCAAATCTAGTGTCTTGGTGTTTTGTTTAAAAATAGGTACCTTGTGGGCTTCCCTGGTGGCACAGTGGTTGAGAGTCCGCCTGCCAATGCAGGGGATGCGGGTTCGTGCCCCGGTCCGGGAAGATCCCACATGCCGCGGAGCGGCTGGGCCCGTGAGCCATGGCCGCTGAGCCTGTGCGTCCAGAGCCTGTGCTCCGCAAAGGGAGAGGCCACGGCAGCGAGGGGCCCGCGTACTGCAAAAAAAAAAAAAAATAGGTACCTTGTGTTGTCTGGGGGATTCTCATTAGCACGCAGTGATGTTTCCCCCTTTGCCGAGGGTCCCTCCCCATCATTTCCCCCCGAAAGAAAAAGCCACAGGACTCTTCCCTTGAAGGGTTTACCTGCTGGAGGTAAAAGAGATGGAGGAACTAGGAACGGCCATCCAGCCTCTGACGGCTCATATATTTGAACCCTTGTTTTCAGAGAGTTCTTTTCCAGCTTTCTTGTGATTTATTTTAAGAGTCTGAAGACCTCTTCCAAATTCTCTCTTGGTTCAGAAAAAGGCAAAATTTCAAAACGAACAGGTGAGGTGGGAAGTGAACTTGTGTGATTTCTCCTTTCTAACACTTGCTAACTTCCTTGATGTGCTTATAGGATTAAAAGAAAACCTCAGTGCATACATGTCTCTCCTTTACCTTATTTAATCCTCACAGCAATCCCAGCTGAGCTAGGGTACCTGGTTTTAGGTGAACACTAAGGCACAGAGAGGTGAAGAGTGAAACCCAAAGATACACAGGTCCGTAGAGATGCGACCTGGATTCCAACATAGGCATTTAGGGCGTGTTCTTTTGGCCACACAGCTGTAATGCTGAGGAGGGAGTGTTCCATCCACAGTCCAGCTGTCTCTTGTTCCTGTCGGCAGACAGAGTGGTGATTCTCTGGAAACCACTTCTGCAGCCAAATTCCACATGTCCACATCTTAGAGAACAGCTCCCGTTGTCGCATTTCAAGGCTGTTTGGGAAATAAACCCACATCTCCTAATGCTGTGAAAGACTGTTGATAGTGTTTGTCTACTGGAGTTTGGTTTAAAGGTCTCAGTACTTTGGATAACTTCAGAGAGAGGTATTGATTTTCCAAGCCCTTCTGTGAGCTGGCAGCTTCAGAGACCCAGTGACTCAGCTACCTCTTCTCGGGACAGCAGAGGTATGAGATTTGCCCCAGGCTGTATAGTTTTTAAAAAGAAAGGGAAGGAAAAAAATCCTTCAGGCTTGACTATTTCAAAGCCGTGTGAGGGAGGGAAAGCATCTCTTCACTGGCATCTTATTTAGGAATGCTTCCTACCTGCTGCCTCGGTTGTGGGATGTCTGCAGGGAGGGGCTGGTCGCAGGGGCTGTTTTGCTCAGGGAAATCGCGGTCACATTCTTGTTCCTGATGAAGAACGTTTAACCCGCCTCAGGTTGACCGCTGGCCTTGGGAAAGTGTTTCCACGAACAGTACTTTGGCTGACATTTTAGCAATCACATCACCCCTTGTTACAAAGCTCTGTGACATGCATATCACTGGCGTTTATAAAGCGCAGGGTGGCTGGTGTGGATTAGAAGAGCTTCTGAATCCTGGCTCCTCCTTCAGCCCAGCTTTATTTCTTGTCCCCCTGACCACACGTTATGAACCACACCTATGGAATTTCCCTGTCCTGATGATGAGCACCTGCTATTCCTGGGGCTTTGCCCTTCTTCGAGGTTGGAAGGTACGTGACAGTGCCACTGATTGAATGTTATTATTGAACAACATTACTGAATGTTATTCCCTCCAAGAAATTTTATATGCACTCTCTCCCAAACAACAGACCTCCTGATTACCCCATGACCACCTGTTCTTATACCCACTTTACAGATGAGAAAACTAAGGTAGGGAAAGTTAAATAACTTGCCTAAGGTCACCCTGATCCTAACATGAGTTGGTCTGAGTCCCAGAGTTTCACTATCAAATTTTGTATTCTTGTCATTGTTGTTCCCCCCTCCAAATTCATGTGTTGAAATCCTAACCCCTAAGACCTCAGAATATGACCGTGTTTGGAGATCGGGTCTTTCAAGAGGTAATTAAAGCAAAATGGGGTCATTAGGGTGAGCCCTAATCCAGTAGGACTAGTGTCCTTTTAAGAAAAGGAGATCTGAGATACAGTAGGATTTCACTTAAATTAATTTATTTCGGTAAAGTCAATTAGAAAATACTGAAAGCATAAAAAATCCTAATCACCCAGAGATAACTATTACTAACAATTTAGTGTATGTTCTTTCATACATTTTTCAATACTTATGAAGTATATATAAATCATTTTATTTCAAAAATGTGTGTTTTTAAATATAATTCCCTCTTTTCACCTAAATGTGTATCATGAATGTTTTCCTGTGTCTAAAATCTATTTCTGTAATATAATTTTAACATTTTTTAAAGATGTAAAAAAAAATTTTTTTTACATTTTTATGAGTATAAAAGTAATATAGACAATGGGTCACCCCAAAGTTAGGGCCTGACCACACCCAGATTACAGAAACTTATTTCAGATAAAGAACGAAACAAAAGAGGTAGCACAGTACAGCCATAGCAATAGTAACAGCAACAAAGATGATAGGGAGGCAATATGGATATATCTTAATAAAGTTGGGATGGCAGAGTCCTTTTAAATCAAGATTTAAAAAAAATGACAACCCAGAATCCATAAAGGGAAAGATTGATGGATTTGCACATAGAAAATGTAAAATTCATGTAGGGAAAAAGAATCACGAACAGAGTGTATTAGTTTGCCAGGGCTGCCACAGCAAAATATGACACACTGAGGGGCTTAAACAACAGCAATGTATTTTCTCACAGCCCTGGAGCCTAGAAGTCCAAGATCAAGGTGTTGGCAGCGTTGGTTTCTTCTCAGGCCTCTCTCTCTGACTTGCAGATGGTTGTCTTCTCTTCCCTATGTCTTCACATGATCTTCCCTCTGTGTGTTTGTGCCCAGATTTCCTTTTCTTACAGGGACACTAGTCCTATTGGATTAAGGCCCACCCTAATGACCCCATTTTGCCTTAATTACCTCGTGAAAGACCCTGTCTCCAAATATGGTCATATTCTGAGGTCATAGGGGTTAGGATTTCAACACATGAATTTGGGGAGGGGGACACAATTCAGTCCTTAGCACAGAGCAAAAGCCAAGTGAAGAGCCTAGAGGACACACTTGCAAATATGAGTCTAAGGACCAAAATTCCCTCTCCCCTGTGAACTGCTTGCGTGCCCTGCCTGCCACCCCTGCTGTCCCTGTTCTTCCTAAGCTCCTAGGACTAGGTGTCATCCCCACCCTCAGCCCATAGGTAGTCATATCCTTTCTTTAGATATGTTACTATTTTCAGTTGAGTTATCTCAGGTCCTGAGGCTCAGAATCTCCTTCCTGGGAATTTTGCATATCTCTGCTCTCATCCATTAAGAGATGCAATTAAAGTTTAATTCTTAGAGGCCAATCTTGAAAAAAAAATACTTTATGATAAAAGTAACACGAGCTGGTTTTAGAAGAAAAAAACATTAACATATAAATGAAAATAAAGCCAAAGACTTTCCTCTTTCCTTTTTTTCCATCCTGCTTCCTGCACTGCCAGCTTCATTCCCAGAAAGGAGCCACTGCTTTTAGTTGGCCTGTGTTTCCCTTTGAGTGATGGAGTATACAGTGGAGGAAGAAGTGTTCACTGATATAGTCTGATGACACTGATGAGGTGTCACTGATATTATTAAGACTGCCACAGAACTGTAGTGAGTTAACAGTTACCCCATGCCAGCTCACCATCTACTAGGCTAAGTGCTGTGCTTTATCCTTACAGGACCCTATGAGGTAGTGCTGTTATTACCCCATTTTTCAGATAAGCAACCTCCGGCTTAGAGATGTTGAGTAACTTACTCATAGTCTCAGAGCTGGGAAACAATTAAGTGAGACCTTTTTTGCTTCAGAGCCTGCATTTTCTATGGCTGCTTACCATGAGAGCGTGAACACTTTTTCATGACACTGTGTAGAGGTTGAGTTCACTATTTCGTAATCTTGACATTGTGTTTCCCTGTAAGGTTGTATCATGATATACTTAACCTCCCTACTCTTTGTGAACATCTCTGTCATTTCCATCCTTTTGCTTTTACAGACAAGGCTACAGAGGATACCCTTGTGCTCTTGAATGCATGTCTCCAGAGAAAATGGAAGGAGTGTGCACTGTTAAAATTTTGATAAACTCTGATGTATTTTGATAAGCTGTCAGGTGGTAATCTTATTTCTAAGTTCTTGGGAAAGACCTCCATGTCATCCCCAAGTAATGTTACAGATTTAGTACAACTCAGCCTGTTTTGTGCCCCAGGCAACTTGATGAAAGCTTTTAATAATAAGGATGGTGATTCCATGTACCATTTCCATGAGACGAAAGAAGATAGGCAGTTTGAATATGGTTTTCCTTCTCGGGTGATCTTATTTAGAGTTTAGTTTCTAGTATCAAAATAACAATCAGTGCCCCTTTCCCTTCTGCGTGAAGGAGGACAGAGTAAATACTTCCTTTCTCTCTTTGAACTGCGGCAGAATCATTCTTTTTCTAGCAGACTTGAGAATTCAGTGAGGCCAAAGATTCCTTTTTTAACTGTTCCCAAGCGAATTTAATTGGAGTGACAGGATTGATTTAGCTGTAAAGCAAGATTGGATTTCTGAGGTGGTGGTTAGCCACAGTCCTCCTGTAGGTGACCTGCCCTGGAGGGATTCTGCAGGCAAAGGACTGCCCCAGGGCACCCTGAGAAGTCCCACCTGGCACCTGTAAGCATTTTGCTTCATTCAGAGAGAAAAGATCAAGGCAGGCCTAAGTGAGTGACAATGGGATGAACCTCTGAAGGCTTCTCTCTGGGCAAGCACACTTTGACTGGAGCCCAGGACCCAGGGGTTTAGGAAGTTCACATATGGGATGATGGTGGTGGTTTTCTTTAAAATCCACCAAATGCATTTATGTGCCTGTTACTGTGATGGATGTGTTTCTGGGGAGGGTGCTTCTACAATCTCATTTGCCCATATCATCTTTTATGGAGGCACTCCTTGACATAAAATGTCCAATTTCCGTGTAAGAATTTTCCTTTCACTGTCTTGCTGTAAAAGAGGCTACTTATTTGTCTCTCAATTTTTGTGGGGCGCATGACAGTCTGAAATAAAAGCTATGTTTCCTGGCCTTCCTCCTGCTTGATGTGGCTTGACAAGGTTAAGTTCGGGCCAGTGGGATTTGAGAGCAGATGCTGGGTACGACTTCTGAGAAAGGTCCTTACAAGGATGCTCTTTGCTGTTGATGAGAATGTGAGTACGAGAATTGAAGTTCAACAGTAATTTGGTGCTCTGTGGAGAGAGCGTCATCTCGAGAATGAAGAAGCAGCAGGACAGAAGGAGCCCGATGGAAAACCTCTGGGTAAGAGAGGGATACGTTTCTGTGTTGCTTCAGCCATACTGTTTTGGGCTTTAGTTGTTCTCGGACAAACTTAACTGTAATGGATACATCTGCTTTCTGTCTTCTGGGCATTGTTTTAAGTGTGAAAAACCTACCTAAAATGTAGCTCGTCTTATGAATCCTTATTATTGTCCATATTTTACAGATGAGGAAATTGAAACTTAAAGAAGGGAATTCTAAGTGATGTGTCCAGGGTGACACACCTTGTATTTCTATGGGCCCAAGGCTTTATTTATTTGTTTTTATTTTATTTTAAAAAATATTTATTTATTTATTTGGCTGCGCTGGTCTTAGTTGCGGCATGCGGGATCTTTAGTTGCAGCATGCGAACCTGTTGTTGTGACATGTGAGATTTAGTTCCCTGACCAGGGACCGAACCCGGGCCCCCTGCATTGGGAGTGTGGAGTCTTAGCCACAGGGAAGTCGCTATGGGCCCAAGATTTTAACCTGCTTGACTCCACAACTTGTACTTTTTTTTTTTTTTTTTTTTTGCAGTACGCGGGCCTCTCACTGCTGTGGCCTCTCCCATTGCGGAGCACAGGCTCCGGCCGCGCAGGCTCAGCGGCCACGGCTCACGGGCCCAGCCGCTCCGCGGCATGTGGGATCTTCCCGGACCGGGGCACGAACCCGTGTCCCCTACATCGGCAGGCGGACTCAACCACTGAGCCACCAGGGAAGCCCACAACTTGTACTTTTAATCTCTGTCCTTTCCAGAAATGATTCAGACATTTATTTCTCATTCCATATTGATTGCCTCCCAATGTGCCAGGCACTGTGCTTGGGGCTGGGGACACAAAGGTAAGTAAAAGCAGTTGATTCTTGGCCTTGTGGTGCTTGTCTTTCAATGGAGAAGAACGATGTAATCAGTCAATGGAAAGAAAGTTAAAATGATGAGCAGAATGAATGCTGTGAAGGAACAGTATCCAGCGCAGTAAGAGACTAGAATGAAGGGGGTGCAGTTTGAACATCTAGCAAGAGCTGTAACCTATTAGAAGTTTGGAAAGTTGAGGAAACTCTCCTCAATAAGTGGCATTGGAGAAGAGATCTGAAGGTTAAGTAGGAGGTGGACGTGTGAGAACGTGTGTGAGAATGTTTGTGTGTGTGTTGTGTGTGTGTATGTTGGGGAGGGTAGCAATCCAAGCAGAGGGAACACGACATGTAAAGACCTCATGTCAGGAAGATGGCTGGCATGTTGGAAGAACTAAAGACCCACGGTGCTGGAACTCAGTAAGAGAGAGAGGCGTGGCTTAGAATGGAACTGGAGAGGAGATAGCTATGGGGAATTGCAGGACATGTTAAAGATGTGGGGTTTTTTCCTCAGAGCGGTGGAGGTCTGTCTAATGGTTTCAACAGACAGGGGACAGGGTCAGGTTCACAGCTTGAAATGATCAGCCTGGTTGCTACGTAGGAAATGGACTGGGGAGATGAGAGTAAGTACCTGTAGGAGGTCCTTAAAATAGTTGAGGAGAAGTTTCTGGTGGCTTAGACTAGGGAGATGGCAGTGAGGATGGAAAGAAGTGGATGATGTTGAATGACATTTGGGAGGCAAAAATGAAAGGATATGGTGCTGGCTTGCCTTTGAGGGATGAGAGCGAGGGAAGTCTTCAGGAACTCCTGGGTTTCTGGCTTGTATAAGTGGGTGGGAGAAAGATGGCTTTACTTACCAAGACAGAGACCACAAGGGGAAGAGCTGGCTTGGGGTAGCTGCAAGACATCTACTCAGTTAACTCGTCCAGAAAACCCTGTGCTCTCTTTGGTTGAAGAACTGTTAATCCAGTCATCTGATTTTGGGTTAGATTTCCCTTCAGCAAAACCCACCTCCCCTGGCTGTAACAGGCATTGGCTTAGTGACCAAGGTTTGCACAGTGAGATTCTTTTTTGTGGGATGTTGGAGGTGAAGGCCAAGACGGCTTGCCTTTGGGGTCTTGGAGCAGGAAGGATGGAGTCCTACAGATGCCTCTACTTATGGAGATGTTTCCTACCTATGGAGAAAGCTGGTATGCAGTGAGAGAGAAAGGAGTTAGATGGAGATTAATAGAGATGAGAGATGGCAAGAGAGACCTTACTTTGTTGTTTAAATTCCTGAATTCATGCATGCCCGAGACCAGCTCTGTCCAAGAGCTTTCTGGTTTCTTGAGCCAGTACATTTCCTTTAGTGCCCTAAGTCAGCTTGAGGTAGGTTTCTGATACCTTCAACTGGATGCTGATGAGTCAGGGAGGATAATAAGTTCAGTTTCAAAAATATTGAATTTCAGATGGTTTTGAGACATATATATTATTTATGTATATATATATTTGTTTATATATATATTGTTTTGAGACTATATATATATATTATATATATATATGATAAATATATATATATCAAATAGGTAGTTAGATGTATGTAGCTGAGCTCAGAGGAGAGGACAGGGCTAGGAGATATAACTTTGGGACTTATCAACATAAAGTGATAATTGAAGCCATGGTCAGTGATGATTGTGAGTAAGTGTATGGTGGCAAGAAAGGAAGGCTTAGAATTAGGCTTTGAAATTGGGTGCAGAGTACATAAAGGTGAGCTTGTAAAAGAGAAAAGTGTAGAGGACAATAAGAAAGCAGTTGTGAATAGTGCTGCTAAGAACATTGGGGTGCATGTATCTTTTTGAATTAGTGTTTATGTTTTTTTCTGGGTATATACCCAGGAGCAGAATTGCTGGATCATATGATAGTTCTATTTTTTAGTGTTCTGAGGAATTTCCATACTGTTTTCCATGGTGGCTGCACCAATTTACATTCCTACCAACAGTGCACAGAGTTCCCTTTTTTCCACGTCCTTGCCAACAGTTGTTATTTGTAGACTTTTTGATGATAGCCATTCTGACAGGTGTGAGGTGATATCTCCTTGTTGTTTTAATTTGCATTTCTCTCATAATTAGCGATATTGAGCATCTTTTCTTGTGCTTGTTAGCCATTTGTATGTCTTCTTTAGAAAAATGTCTATTCAGGTCTTCTGCCCATTTTTTTTTGATTGGGTTGTTTGGTTGTTTTTTTTTTTTTTTTTATATTGAGCTGTATGAGCTGCTTGTATATTTTGGCTATTAACCCCTTGTCAGTCTTATCATTTGCTAATATTTTCTTCCATTCTGTAAATCAATATTACTTCAATAAAAAGGAAAGCAGATCCGTTTTATGGCACTATGGATTTTAAAAAGGAAGGAGTGATCGACCATGTTGAATGTCACTAAGAGATTTTCTAAATTGAAGTCTGAAAAATATCCATTTGACTTAGAGAAAGCTTGAAAAAGAGTTGACTTTTTAAGATGCGTCATAGCGTTCTGAGAACTGAGAGGTGCCAGATCTAACATCAAAGATACCTCTAAAGGTTCAGGAAGATAGAAATGGGTCAGCATCGAGTTTTAGTTCTTGGGAACTGGGGGAGGCAGGTGTGAGGGAAATGAGTCTCTCGTTTAACAAATGTTTAAGGCGTCCCATTCTTTGCTGTATGCCAGGAAGAAGGTAAACAAAGACTCTTTCATCCTTCTGGAACTCACCGTCGGGGTGGGAAGACAGACAAGCAAATGCCCGTCACAATTTAGGTTAATAAGTGCACAGTATGCCAGTCTGGATGCTTTTGGCTGTAATAAACGAGAGAAAACCTAATGAACAGTGACTTAGGATATTTAGATTTCACTTAGCAAGAAATCCAGGTGGGTGGTTCCAGGATAGAGTCAGCAGTTTACCAGGCTATGAAGGGTTCAAGCTGTTTACATCCTTCCATTCTGCCACGTTAGCCTGTTGGATTTTGAACTGTGGGTTGTTACATCGTGATCTGAAGATGGCTGCTGCAGCTTTAGGTATTATATTCTTGCATGAGAGTATGCAAAGAAGGAAGGAAGAGTGACAAAAAGGCTTATTCTTCAGGCAGCTCTTGCCTTTCATTAGGGAGAAAATTCCTTCTAGAAGACCCTGGTATATTTCCTCTACACCCACTGGCCACAAATGGGTCCTATTCATTTATTCTAAAAAATCTGTTGTTCATTCACTACTATCTGCCAGGCACATTTGTAGATAAAACAAGGGAAGTGACACCTAAGCTGAGAAGTAGGGGACTTGTAAGGGTTATAGCCATTTAAGCTAAGGGTCAATGGTGAGGGAAGGGTGTTGGGCGTAAGGAACAGAATATGTGAAGGCTTGGAGGAGAGAGAGGTGATACAGACACGTCTGATGGTGAAACATGACATGATTCTTCTCTTTAAACGCGACTTCAGTGTGGATTATTACAGAGAAGGGGGTAACTTCAGTCTAACCATGCTGATCCCTGAGGCACACTCATATTCTGGATTGAGGGGTGCCTCGAAGGACTGTCTTATACTGGCTCACCTTAGTCTTTTTTGCTTTTCTTCCCCCTGGTAATACATGTCTGCATAGCAATGAGATACCCTTCTTTCACCCGAAGCAATATTTTTCACAAATCTCATCTAAATGAATTGGCATTCCCAGCTCACCTGACTCAGTTACGGCAGGAACAAGTTCCTGTGCTCACACGTGGGCTGGTCTAGTTGACCGTGGCACTGAAAATCAAAGCTGGGCAGTGTATTTTCGTGCAGACAACCCTTGAGAGGCTGTTTCTGGCCATTTTCTCCTCCATGTTCACAGTGACATCTGTTGGATTATAGCTGGCATTCTCTGTAAAGTGTGCATACTGCTCAGTGCAAGAGGAGAGTGGAAGAGACACAGGCACATCGTGAGATGAGGGGGTAAAAGCGCTTTATATTTTTTACTTAGATGTTTGTCCTGGAGCCTCTTTTTATTTCTCTTTTTCTGCAAAAGTACTGGGTGGATTTGTTTTATGATTCAAATGCATATTTATACTGAGAGTTTTCCTTCTCTTGACAAGAAACGTCAAGCTGGAAGGAAGGCATGGAAGACGTGGGGGAGCTTTTATAGACCTCCTTGTTCTTTTGGGACCAGATTTCCTTAATGCACTCAGTTTTCTTCAATGCCAAAGAAAGACCCTTTGTTGTCAGCATTAGGTTTTGGCAGTGGGAAACTCGAGTTCATTAGATAACTGTCAGGGGGTCTCTACTGGGAGTGGGTTGACATAACCAGACTAGTTGGAGAATAAAACTAACCAGCCAACTCCACCCTAAAATTAGCCTGCTACCTTCGGCACCCTGTAATGCAAATTGTTTTCATTAAAACTTGCAGACCTCTGTCGCATCTCGGAAGGTACAAAACCCAGGACGTAAGGGCACTTCCTCCTTCATGTCTCTGAGACCCCATGAGGAGGGTTATCTGGTCTACCAAGGTACCAGGTGACTATGTTCTCACTTGCCATCCCCTTATTAAAACCATTTTATTTGTTTACGTCCAGCACGCAGTGTGCCCAAAGAACTCCTCATGTTCCTTTTGTTTCATTTGCTTTGCTTTTCAGCTAGTGAGGAATAAAGCTCGCCTTGTGGGAAATTACCTTGGTCTCTCAGACAATACCCAGCAAGGGCATACAGTGACTTGGGGAAGGTCACAGTATTTTAACAAGCTATTTCAAGTGGTTTTGGGAGAAAGAATAAGATACCATCTGCCAAATGTTTAGAGTGCTTCGGAAATAGAGGGCACTAGGGTAACATGGGCTTTGGAGCCAACTGCTTGGCTATGAGTATGGGCTGTGGGACCTGCTGGTTGCGTGGCCTTGAATGAGTTACTAAACTGATCTGTGACTCAGTTTCCTCATCTGTAAAATGGAGATATTAATAGTATGTACTTTATAGGTTAGTTACAAGGAGTAAATGAGATACACATGCAAAGCTCTGGAAAATAAATACTAATAAAGCAAAGCAGATAATGTGGAGATTTTTTAAAATGAGAAGTCAGTTATCTATCAATATAGACAAATTAATCCGTGTGCCTTTGGTATACCAGTTCTCCTTAAGCATCTGTGTTTCTTTCCTCAGATCCTTATTGGATTCCACTAAAAAATCAAGCAACTGTATTTATCTAATATTGGATAATTACTTACAACTGTCTGCTCTCCCCAGTGCTTTGCAAGATGCTAGGGATACACAAATAAATCAGAAGATTTGAAAAAAGTGATATAAATTTGACCAATATACTCTTTGGAAATCATATGTGATCAACCTTAGTTTGGCTCCAAATTTTCACAGTAGCATCCAAAAGGATGGGTTTGTCCATCTGTCTAACAATTTTGTACCTTTTATTCCCAAAATATAACTGGTGAGGTTCAAATGCTTTTCTCCTTCAGCCTAGAAGTGATTTTACTCTTCCTGAGTTAGCACACTCTTTTCCCAATATTCTTCGTATCTTGTTATTTATGTTTCGTCTGAGTGGCAATAGGAAGGGTGGTTTTAAGTCTTATCACCAGCCGTTTCCATCAGCAAGCATTCTCCTCCAAGCCGCCTAAACCTCTACATCACCTACTTAAATAGAAATCCAGAAGTTGCCATTGTCTCCCCCAACGGAATATAAACGTTTTGAGGACAGGGTCCCATCTCTACTTGAGAAAGATTTGGAAAGTGAAGAAATGGAATTCATACAGAAAAGCTGCCGTTTCCTTGTTTAACACTGAGTAGTTTCACTAGTTATGTGCCTCCCTGGGGTACCACGAGGTGAAGGTTAACTAGCATCACTAGTGATTATGCTTCCATACTAAAGCCCCTTCCTCAGAAAACAGTGTAACAGTGTTTTCCCAACGGTGAAGTGATCACCTGAACCTGAATTAGCACTGACTCATCAAATCCCTCATCCAGTTTGAAAAGAGGTCAGGTCACTGGCCACTTCATTAACTCATTATGAATTAAAAAAGCGTTTATTGAGTTCCTGGGCATTTTAAAATTTAATAACTTCAGGACGATATTTGCTGGCTGAAACCTCTAGTCATAAAATGAAAGCTTTGTCCAGTTTTTTTGCTGCTGTGTATTAAAGACAAGCTTTCTCTCTCTCTCTCTTTTTTTAAACATATCTGATATTTTTGGTACTTTCTTTTCTTTTCACTCTTCCCTTCCATTATTTCTGTTCCTTCTCTCCCTCCTTTCCTTCCTTCCTTCCTTTCTTTTTTAATAGAAACAACAGTCACTTGTGTATACTCTGTGATACAGAATAAGAATACATTCTTGTTCTGAGCTACGATTATTTTACTTTTCCTGTGCACCTTCCTATGGGACCATGCTGCTTGTCCCAATGTGTTGGTATGCAACATTTCTGAAAGAAGATTTTTCATAGGAGGGTGTCAGAGGATGGAATGATTGCCTGGTCACCTCATTCATTTATTGTCACCCTTGACTCATTTTTGGAGCATCTTAAACTATTTAACGTACTTACCAAAACCATATTTGAAAATAGCCTCTGTTTTTTTTTTCTGCTTATTAACATAATCAGAAATTATAGGAAATTTAGAAAAATGCCAGAAGCATGTAGGGAAAATAGAGAAAAATTACCTTCACCCATAATACTATATCCAGAGAATGTTTCTTTTCTGTGCACATATACATATTTGATTGTTGGTAGTATTATCTCAAATTTGGGATTATACTATATAATTTTTAACCTGTTTTCCCCCACTTAAATGTAGAATGTTGACATATTTCCATACTAGTGAATATTCTGTTGCTACAGTGGTGTTTTTTTTTTTTTTTTTTTTTTTACTATATCCTAAAGTAAGAAGTACATTTTATATACTGACCCAGAATAAACACACATGCATTTAAAAAAGTTTCATGAAACCATACTGACACTTACTTTGTGTGATGCACTCTGATATTCTTCTACTTAAAAAGCTGTCCATGACCCACAAAAACTGGTTTCATGACTCATTAATGATTCGTGACCGACAGCTTGCAAACTCCTCCCTTAACAGATGAATTTTATTGGCTGTGTAGTTTTCATTGTATGGTATGAATACATTATAATGTATTTAACTGACACCCTACAGGTGGACATTTACATTGCCTCCAGTGTTCCTCTGATCCTAAAACATTGCAGTGAACAAATGGGTACAGAAAACACACACACACACACACACACACACACACACACACACACACACACACACACAGTTTCTTAGGATGAATTCCAGGGCATACGTGGGCATATAATTACTGGGTCAAAAGGTGAGCGGTGAGCATGATTTTAAAGCTTTTGGTACACATTGCTGAATTTCCCTCCAGGAAGCTTATATAAATATTTACACTCTTGCTTGCTGTGTCTGGGGATGCCCAGTTCTCCCTGCCCTCACACGTAAAAGCTACATTCCTTGAGTTATCTTAGAATCTCAGTCACAGATGAAATTCGCAGCAGCATTCAGCAGTGAGGGGAGAAATGTTTTTGGCAGTGATGGAAGTCTGCTCTATGACTGAAGATTGCTGTTGTGTCTAAATTGTATTATGTTAAAGTCCCATGCAGTGTGCTTTGCAGGTGAGGTTTAGCATTTATATTTCTCTTGTACACCGCCAAAAAGAAGTGCTTATTTTAAACATTGCACAGTGCTCTTTAGGTCCTGTGGATCTTTCCATTGTCCTTGGCCGTGGACCCTCTGATTCTCTCAGAAACAGTATAGATGCGGTAACCATGCATTGTGCAATTTTCAGGACAGATTTTGTTTCAGATGTCCCTGCTCTCTGTTGGTCCAGTTTATGTCTTAGCTGTTGTCCTTACTTTTGAGTTGGATCATAGCATCGCTGTAAGAACAGGTATATGCCTGCATTGAGAACAACACTACTCTGTGTTCAGTTTGGAGAAATCTTAATTGTCCAGCAAAAAGTTGTGTACGAGTTGTTTTATTTTTAATGGCAAAAGACTGGAAGCCACCTAAGTGTACCTCAGTATGAGACTGGTTGTGTAAGTTATGGCTTACCCACAGAAGGAATACAGTGGAGTTGTTTACAAGAATGAGACAGCACTGTGCATATAGCCGTGGAAAAACTCCAAGATCTGTTGTTGATGAGAAAAAACAGGCTGCAAAGAGGCGTTTAGTATAAATCCTTGACAGCGTGCATGTCTCTTTTTCTGAAATCCTCTGAGTGTATTACTTCAATTAAAATAGATAATGGAAAAAAGTAAAGAGTAGCAAGTGTCTAAGGTATTTTAGAAAAATACCCATCAGAAAACACCTCAACTATCTTATACTGATACTGTGTTGTTTCTGATTGAGAGTTTTTAAAAAAATCTATTTTTTTGAAGTATAGTTGATTTACAATGTTGTGTTAAATTCTGCTGTACAGCAGAGTGATTCAGTTATACACATATATACATTCTTTTTCATACTCTTTCCCATTATGGTTCATCACAGGATATTGAATATGGTCCCCTGTGCTATACAGTAGGTCCTTGTTGGTTATCCATTCTATATATAATAGTTTGCACCTACTAATCCCAAACTCCCAATCCATCCCTTCCCCTTCCCTCCCTCCCCGGATTAAGAATTTTGAGCTGAGTCCTCCCAGGGTGGAGGAGATCCCTTGGGGATCGAATAGACACTTGGAAAGAATTAACTCCACTTCCCAGAATGCCTGTACACTACCACCCCATTTACACCCAGGGAGAACCCGTATCATTCAATCATACTTAATCCATTTAGAGGGAGCCTCTTCAAAGTTGAATTATGCCAGTTGGGTACACCTCATGACTAGAATTATGATTGGCTTCTGGGCTTGCTGATCATTCAAGTGTTTTATGGAAGACGTGTAACTGGCAAAAAACACGTATGTGCACCCAGATGCCTGTGCACACACTTTATATTTATCTTTTTATACAGCAGGTTCTTATTAGTTATCCATTTTATACTTATTAGTGTATATACGTCAATCCCAATCTCCCAATTCATCACAGCACCACCACCCCCCTCCGCCCCTTTCCCCCCTTGGTGTCCGTAACGTTTGTTCTCTACATCTGTGTCTCAATTTCTGCCCTGCATACCGGTTCATCTGTACCATTTTTCTAGGTTCCACATGTATGCGTTAATATACGATATTTGTTTTTCTCTTTCTGACTTCACTCTGTATGAAATTCATCCACGTCTCTACAGATGACCCAATTTCGTTCCTTTTTATGGCTGAGTAATGTTCCATTGTATATATGTATCACATCTTCTTTATCTATTCGTCTGTCAATGGGCATTTAGGTTGCTTCCATGACCTGGCTGTTGTAAATAGTGCTGCAGTGAACATTGGGGTGCATGTGTCTTTTCGAATTATGGTTTTCTCTGGTATATGCCCAGTAGTGGGATTGCTGGGTCATATGGTAATTCTATTTTTAGTTTTTTAAGGAACTTCCATACTGTTCTCCATAGTGGCTGTATCAATTTACATTCC
>RJWK010007780.1:0-49068 GCA_004363435.1 Platanista minor | reverse complement strand
GCCTCAGTTATTCTGCTATTGATCCCCTCTAGAGTATTTTTAATTTCATTTATTGTGCTGTTCATTGTTGCTTGTTTCATCTTTAGTTCTTCTAGGTCCTTGTTAATTCTATTTCCAAGGTTTTGGATCATCTTTACTATCATTATTCTGAATTCTTTTTCAGATAGACTGCCTATTTCCTCTTCATTTGTTAGGTCTGATGGGTTTTTTTATCTTGCTCTTTCATCTGCAGTGTGTTTTTCTGTCTCCTCATTTTGCTTGTCTTACTGTGTTTGGGGTCTCCTTTTTGCAGGCTTCAGGTTCGTAGTTCTCGTTGTTTTTGATGTCTGTCCCCAGTGGCTAAAGTTGGTTCAGTGTGTTGTGTAGGCTTCCTTGTGGAGGTGACTAGTGCCTGTCTTCTGATGGATGAGGCTGGATCTTGTCTTTCTGGTGGGCAGGTTCACGTCAGGTGGCATGTTTTGGGGTGTCTGTGGACTTAGTATGATTTTAGGCGGCCTCTCTGCTAATGGGTGGGGTTGTGTTCCTGTCTTGCTAGTTGTTTTGCATAGGGTGTCCAGTACTGTCGCTTTCTGGTCTTTGAGTGAAGCTGGGTGCTGGTGTTGAGATGGAGATCTCTGGGAGATTTTCGCCGTTTGATATTATGTGGGCCTGGGAGGTCTCTTGTAGACTGGTGTCCTGAAGTTGGGTCTCCCATCTGAGAGGCACAGCACTGACTCCTGGCTGCAGCACCAAGAGCCTTTCATCCACACGGCTCAGAATAAAAGGGGCAAAACATAGAAAGGAAGAACGAAAGAGAGAGAGAGAGAGAGAGTGAGAGAGAGAGAGAGAGAGAGAGAGAGAGGAAGGAAGGAAGGAAGGAAGAAAGGAAGGATAAAATAGAATAATGTTAGATAAAACAAAATAAAGTTATTAAATAAAAAAATTATTAAGATAGAAAGTATTTTTTTAAAGTTAAAAAAAAGAAAGCCATATAGATCGAACCCTAGGACAAATGGTGAAAGCAGAGCTATACAGACAAAATCTCACACAGAAGAATACTCATACACACTCATAAAAAGAGGAAAAGGGGAAAAAAAAAATCTTGCTCTCAAAGTCCACCTCCTCAATTTGGGATGATTTGCCATCTATTCATGTATTCTGCAGATGCAGGGTACATCACGTTGATTGTGGGGATTTAATCCGCTGCTCCTGAGGCTGCTGGGGGAGATTTCCCTTTCTCTTCTTTGTTCCCACAGCTCCCAGGGCTCAGCTTTGGATCTGGCCCCGCCTGTGCGTGTAGGTCGCCGGAGGGCGTCTGTTCTTTGCTCAGACAGGACGGGGTTAAAGGAGCCGCTGACTCGGGGGCTCTGGTTCACTCAGACCAGGGGGAGGAAGGGGCACGGAGCGCGGGGCGAGCCTGTGGCGGCAGAGGCCACTGGGGCGTTGCAGCAGCCTGAGGCGCGCTGTGCGTTCTCCCGGGGAAGCTGTCCCTGGATCACGGGACCCTGGCGTTGGCGGGCTGCACAGGCTCCAGGAGGGGAGGTGTGCAGAGTGACCTGTGCTCGCACACAGGCTTCCTGGTGGCAGCAGCAGCAGGCTTAGCGTCTCAGGCCCGTCTCTGGGGTCCGCGCTGGTAGCCGCGGCTCACGCCCGTCTCTGGAGCTCCTTTAAGCAGCGCTCTTAATCCCCTCTCCTCACGCACCAGGAAACAAAGAGGGAAGAAAAAGTCTCTTGCCTCTTCGGCAGGTCCAGACTTTTTCCCGGACTCGCTGCCGGCTAGCCGTGGTGCACTAGCCCCCTGCAGGCTGTGTTCACGCCACCAACCCCAGTCCTCTCCCTGCGCTCGAAGCCGGAGCCTCAGCTCCCAGCCCCGCCCGCACCGGCGCGGGAGCAGACAAGCCTCTCGGGCTGGTGAGTGCCGGTCGGCGCCGATCCTCCGTGCGGGAATCTCTCCGCTTTGCCCTCCGCGCCCCTGCGGCTGTGCTCTCTTCCGCGGCTCCAAAGCTTCCCCCCTCCACCACCCGCAGTCTCCACTCGCGAAGGGCCTTCTCAGTGTGGAAACCTTTCCTGCTTCACAGCTCCCTCCCACTGGTGCCGGTCCCGTCCCTATCCTCTGTCTCTCTTTTTAGGGTTTTTTTGTTTGCCCTAACCAGGTAAGTGTGGAATTTCTTGCCTTTTGGGAGGTCTGAGGTCTTCTGCCAGCGTTCAGTAGGTTTTCTGCAGGAGTTGTTCCACGTGTAGATGTATTTCTGCTGTATCTGTGGGGAGGAAGGTAATCTCCACGTCTTACTCTTCCACCATCTTATCTCTAATCCTGGTCATGTTTTTGAATGCATTCAGCCAGTCTGTGACTTTTGGTTGGAGCATTTAATCCATTTACATTTAAGGTAATTATAGATATGTATGTTCCTTTTCTTAATTGTTTTGGGTTTGTTATTGTAGGTCTTTTCATTCTCTTGTGTTTCCTGCCTAGAGAAGTTCCTGTAGCAATTGTTGTAAAGCTGGTTTTGTGGTGCTGAATTCTCTTAGCTTTTGCTTGTCTGTAAAGGTTGTAATTTTTCCAGTGAATCTGAATGAGATGCTTGCTTGGTAGAGTAATCTTGGTTGTAGTTTTTTCCATTTCATTACTTTAATGTGTCCTGCCACTCCCTTCTGGCTTGCAGAGTTTCTGCCGAAAGATCCGGTCTTAAGCTTATGGGCATTCATTTGTATGTTATTTGTTGCTTTTCCCTTGCTGCTTTTAATATTTTTTCTTTGTATTTAATTTTTGATAGTTTGGTTAATATATTTCTTGGCGTGTTTTTCCTTGGATTTGTCCTGTATGGTACTCTCTGTGCTTCCTGGGGTTGATTGACTATTTCCTTTCCCATATTAGGGAAGTTTTCAACTATAATCTCTTCAAATATTTTCTCAGTCCCTTTCTTTTTCTCTTCTTCCTCTGGGACCCCTATAATTTGAATATTGGTGCATTTAAAATTGTCCCTTAGGTCTCTGAGACTGTCCTCAATTCTTTTCATCTTTTTTCTTTATTCTGCTCTGTGGTAGTTATTTCCAGTGTTTTATGTTCCAGGTCAGTTATCCGTTCTTCTGCCTCAGTTATTCTGCTATTGATTCCTTCTAGAGGATTTTTAATTTCCTTTATTGTGGTGTTCATCATTGTTTGTTTGCTCTTTAGTTCTTCTAGGTCCTTGTTAAACATTTCTTGTATTTTCTCAATTCTTTTTCCAAGATTATGGATCATCTTTACTCTCGTTACTCTGAATTCTTTTTCCGGTGCCTGCCTATTTCCTCTTCATTTGTTTGGTCTGGTGGGTGTTTACCTTGCTCCTTCGTCTGCTGTGTGTTTCTTTGTCTTCTCATTTTGCTTAACTTACTGTGTTTGTGGTCTCCTTTTTGCAGGCTGCAGGTTCATAGTTCCCACTGTTTTTGGTGTCTGCCCCCAGTGGCTATGGTTGGTTCAGTGGGTTGTGTAGGCTTCTTGGTGGAGGGAACTGGTGCCTGTGCTCTGGTGGATGAGGCTGGATCTTATCTTTTTGGTGGGTAGGACTGCGTCTGGTTGTGTGTTTTGGGGTGTCTGTGATCTTATGTTTTTAGGCAGCCTCTCTGCTAATGGGTGGGCTTGTGTTCCTGTCTTGCTAGTTGTTTGGCATGGGGTGTCCAGCACTGTAGCTTGCTGGTCGTTGAGTGGAGCTGGGTCATAGCGTTAAGATGGAGATCCCTATGAGAGATTTTGCTGTTTGATATTACGTGGAGCTGGGAGGTCTCTGCTGGACCAATGTCCTGAAGTCGGCTCTCCCACCTCAGAGGCACAGGTCTGACACCTGGCCAGAACACAAAGACCCTATCAGCCACATGGCTCAGAAGAAAAAGGAGAAAGAAAGAAATAGCGAGAGAGAGAGAGAGAGAGAGAGAGAGAGAGAGAGAGAGAGAGAGAGAGAGAGAAAGAAAGGGAAAGGAAGGAAAGAAAGAAGGAAGGAAGGAAGAAATAGAATAAAATATAAAAGTTATTAAAATAAAAATAAAAAAATTATTTAAAATAAAAAAATTAAAAAGTAATAAAAAAAGGAAAGAAAGAAAGATGAGAGCAACCAAACCAAAAAACAAATCCACCGATGACAACAAGCGCTAAAAAGTATACTAAAAAACAAAACAAAACAAAAAATGGACAGACAGAACCCTAGGACAAATGGTAAAAGCAAAGCTATACCGACAAAATCACACAAAGAAGCATACACATACACACTCACAAAAAGAGAAAAAGGGAAAAAGAATATATATGTATATATATTAAAAAAAGAGAGCAACCAAATCAATAAAACAAATCTACCAATTATACTAAACTCTAAATACTAAGTGAAGGTAAACCTAAGACCAAAAACAAATTAGATGCAGAAAGAAACCCCAAGTTTACAGTTTCTCCCAAAGTCCACCGTCTCAATTTTGGGATGATTCATTGTCTATTTAGGTATTCCAGAGATGCAGGGTACATCAAGTTTATTGTGGAGATTTAATCCACTGCTCCTGAGGCTGCTGGGAGAAATTTCCTTTTCTCTTCTGTTTGCACAGCTCCTGGGGTTCAGCTTTGGATTTGGCTCCGCCTCTGCGTGTAGGTCGCCTGAGGACGTCTGTTCTTTGCTCAGGCAGGATGGGGTTAAAGGAGCAGCTGATTAGGGGGTTGTGGCTCACTCAGGCCGAGGGTAGGGAGGGGTACGGAGTGCGGGGTGAGCCTGTGGCAGCAGAGGCCGGCGTGTCATTGCATCAGTCTGAGGCGTGCAGTACGTTCTCCTGAGGAAGTTGTCCCTGGATCACGGGACCCTGGCAGTGGTGGACTGCACAGTCTCCCTGGAGGGGAGGTGTGGGTAGTTACCTGGGCTTGCACACAGGCTTCTTGGTGGCTACAGCAGCAGCGTTAGTGTTTCATGCCCATCTGTGGGGTCCGCGCTAATAGCTGCGGCTCGCGCTTGTCTCTGGAGCTTGTTTAGGCGGTGCTCTGAATGCCCTCTCCTTGCGCACCCCGAAGCAGTGGTCTCTTGCCTCTTAGGTAGTTCCAGACTTTTTCCCGGACTGATCCTGGCTAGCTGTGGCGCACTAGCCCCCTGCAGGCTGTGTTCACGCAGCCAACCCCAGGCCTCTCCCTGGGATCTTTCTGAAGCCTGAGCCTCAGGTCCCAGCCCCAACCTGTCCTGGCGGGTGAGCAGACAAGCCTCTTGGGCTGGTGAGTGCCGGTCGGCACTGAGCCTCGTGCAGGAATCTCTCTACTTTGCCCTCCACACCCCTGTTGCTGTGCTCTCCTCCGTGGCTCCGAAGCTTCCCCCCCTCCCCGCCCCCACCTGCAGTCTCCTCCAGTGAAGGGGCTTTCTGGTGTGTGGAAACCTTTCCTCCTTCATGGCTCCCTTCCAGCGGTGCAGGTCCTGTCCCTATTCTTTTGTCTCTGTGTTTTCTTTTTTCTTTTGCCCTACCCAAGTACTTGGGGAGTTTCTTGCCTTTTGGGAAGTCTGAGGTCTTCTGCCGGCTTTCAGTAGGTGTTCTGTAGGAGTTGTTCCACATGTAGATGTATTTCTGATGTATTTGTGGGGAGGAAGGTGATATCCACGTCTTACTCCTCAGCCATCTTGAAGGTCTCCTGTATTTTTCAAATTTTCTGTGATAAACATTTATTAAGTTTATGATCATAGCAGTGCCATAAATTTTACCTTTTCAAGTTTTTCTTCCTATATTTTATGAAGAAATTTGTTAACTAAGTCTTGAGGGTTAACACGATGTTAATGATTGATGTTTGACTAAGAGACTAATTCTGTTAAGAAATTTATTATCTTTCACACACCATCAGGCAATTTGCTGAATGCAAATGAGAAAGTCTTTTATTATTTAATAAGTCTGACCTCTGCCTGGCAATCCGTTAGCAGTTCCAATTACTTTATTCATTTTAAAGTCAAAGACTTTTTTTCAGATGTAAATTCAAATTATACTCCTTCCCTTCAATCTCCTTTTCTTAATCTGTCTAAGTCAATAATGCTTTCATTTCTTTTACATGATGTAACAGCAGATGTGCAAGAGCCAATTAATTCTTCGGCTGAAGGGAATTGCCACACCCAGAGAGCATCTGTCTAGCCCTCCAATTCCTTTGAGGCATACTTTGTCACACATGTGGAGAGTTTGTGCTGATAGTCCCTGCAGACTAGGGTTGGAGTTTTCCCAGGGCAGCTTGATGGATAGGGCAAGAGAGTAGAAGGGGCAAGGGAGTGATTATGAAGTACATCACAGAAACCTACCTGGGGAAGAAAAAAGTGAAGATATGGTAGGGATGATGGAAAGTAACAAATTGTGGGCCAAAGAGTTGTTGATGTGGGCATGGTAGAGTATGTGAGCTGGTAAGATAGGAGGTGGACATCCAAGGATGGGGTGTTAAGGAAAGAAATTCCAGACTGGTGTAGTATTGGTTGATAAAGTCCAAGATGTAACTAAGGTTAGCAGTGAGAGGCCAGGCAATGGATGAGTAATCTACATGGATCATGAAGTCACCAAGACTCTTATCCAGATGATGAGAGAAGTGGGAGAAAAAGAGTCACCAAGTTCTAAACTGTTCAATGAATGAGGATACCAGTAGTGAGGTGGGTCTAATGATACATCATTCAGTGAAGCTGAGTTGTTTGTTTTCATTTTGGAGTAGGAATTAGGGAGTGTGGAGGAGAAATGATGTGGAGGCAGCAAAGGGGATCAAGAAGGACATTACCCCATGGGATAAAACATAACTTGTAACTCACATAACTCTAGAAACTCACCTTGGAGACTTAAAGCTGGCAACTTTTCTCCTTAGCTCTCATTCTTACTTTTTACCTTTCCAATCTACCTGGTTTATAGCTTGGCTTCTCCCTCTTGATTCTAGATTCTGCTGTTGGCAAGGCCCCTCGGTGTTTGCCCAGTAAAAATGCTTAATGAATGTCAGTTAAAGAACTCATTTGATTAAAATGTGCTTAGGGAGCTTTCAGGATTTTGGTTTTCCACAAATTGGGAAACGAACTCTCTTTAGAAATCTGTTCCCTCAGAACCTCAGATGGCCTCATCAAATTCCTCTGGGCTTTGAGTCTTTTAGTAGTTTTGGCTTGGAATTCCTTATGTAGGCACTTACCTTTCCATCAGCATTTCTTTTCCTAAAATGAATTATCTCATGTACCCTCCACCATTACTGGGGTCTCTGGTATCCCTCAGGGGAAGGTCAGATCCCCTCCACACGTGCAGGCTCACTTGTCTTCTGAAATGCATGTGTATGGTAATGTGTAATAGGCCTCTCTTGAATGGGATCTGATTTTGTGTCCTGGCTCACCTAACTGTGAGGTCTGTAGAAACTTATTAACACATGAAGACATTAAGGATCAAGAAGATTGAAAAACTGGCCCAAGATCTTAGAACCCAGTAAGTATTAAAAACCAGGTGATGAGATTATAAAATTTGGGCTTTCTCTATTACCCCCAAATACTTCTCACATGTTTTCTATCAGTTGGTTTTGGGGGGACACTTTTAATTCTAACCAAGTATCTAAGTGTGGGCCTCAAATCATTATTTCTATTATTTTTCAACTCAAATGGAGCCTATATAAGAATGACAGTAACAAATCCACCCCTATGCATCAGTAACCTGCACATCTTCCTGTTAATAGAATGTGTCTTTAAATTGCATGACCACTGTTTTATCTGGGGTCAGCCCCTAATGTTATTTCTGTCATAAACAATGGTCCAGATGCTCAATGTTTGGGAGGAAACACCTTTCCTGCATAGCTTGGTCATGTGATGATGGGAGATTAGGATAACTGTGACTTCATTGCAATCATGAGTTAGGCAACCAGGAGATCACATGTGGGGCATAGGGTGATCTGCCTAACACAAGCCATTTTCCATAAGCTACTCCTCTGTAGAAATCAGGGGTTTTCAAGTCATAAAGCTATATACAGTATGTCATGGTTCTGCCCAATGGGCAAGGAAAAGGGGCAACTCATTTAAAGTAGAAAGGGCATGAGACTTGGAATCAAATGTGGATTAGAATCTTGGCCCTGAAAGTTTCTGCCTGTGGATCACCTCATCTTTCTTAGTGTCAGAGTTCTGAACAATAAAACATGATTCTGATATCTCTTTCTTAGGTCAGTAGTGAAAAACATATGGAGTGCCCACCATATATAGGCTCTAAAAGTATTACTTTGTATAAAAGGTTTTCTAGAGGATTAAAATCTTAGTATTTCAGAAGTGACTTTGTGCAAATAACATTTTAAATTATAACTTCCTTTCAGTGCAATATTATTAATATATTAAAGCAAGGACTGTGACATGGCTATTTGAATGAAGTTGTTTTTCCTTATGTTTTACATGTTTTGTGGGGTTCTAGATGTTGGGTTCAGTTTTTTTTCAACATAGAAAAGCAATGATATTCCTAATATGGTTTTGTGTATCTTAACACAGTAGGCAAGAACAGATCTTTGGTGAAAGTTAGTGTTCTTAAGAAATCAGAGTGTAATTAAATGTTGTTTTCTTACTATTACTCACACAATAATAAGAACTCCTCACAAAATGTACAAAGGACTTTCAGGTCAATTATCTTCTTAGAACTAAATCCTCAACACTCTTGAGAACTAGGAGGATTAGCGTTTGCTCTTGACCTTAATCTTGATCTGATATTTGAGATATCAGCCTCTAATTAAAATGTATTTATCTCTACACAAATTCATCTAAAAATATAATTCTTGGCCTATTTTATAGAGAAAATGGATCACATGTATTATCTTCATTGTAATTCTCAAATTCTCCTTGCTAATTTTCAACTTTTCAACCTCTACATACAAATCTGTAAATCTTGTCCATCAACTGAAAATAATAGTGTTTATGCTGCTTGGAGTGGGCGGTGCGTTTAGAGGGAAAGCTAACTAGTGCCCTTTTCTCTGCAATGCCACCTAACAACTGTCAAAATAATAGTATCCTAGGCCTGTGAGATCCAAAGTCAAGTCTTGGTTTTGTGAAAGGGGAAATACAACGAAAAGAAAACAAGCTGTGGAGTTCACCTGAACCAAGCAGCGCTCCATCCTGTTTATTATTTGCAGAGAGCTGGTGTTATTTCAGCCATGTTGTCATTTGTTGTCATTTTGAATGTGCTACTGCAGTACTGCTGTAGCCACTGAAACTCCTGCCATTACTGTGAGACTTATCATTGTAACCCCATGTTCCAGGGATGGGCTTTCTGGCCATTGCTACTGACATATGTGCAGGGGATGAAAAAGAGCCTCCAAATTAGCTGTGTGTGTGTGTGTGTGTGTGTGTGTGTGTGTGTGTGTGCATGTGTGGTTGGTTAGAGGGGAGGAGGGGCCACAATATTAGTTACTTAGTTTCAGGTAATCAGTTTCATAATCTCAGTGTTGGAGGAATGTTTAATGCCATCAAGACTAGTCAACCCTTATTTATCTATTTTAGCCTCAAAATATTATACAAACTATAAATTCACTTTTTAAAATTAGAAAAGAAGTAAAATGGAAACAACAACAACTATAATTTCACCACTCATGGATAAGTATAGTTAGGAATTAGGTGCATAACTGTCCAGAGTCTTTCCTGTGGATTAGATTGTATTATACCTGACTATTTACTTAACAATATATTGCTAAGTATATAAAATACATAGCTACATCTAATTTTTATACTGTTCCATTGTCTAGGTTTACCATACTTTTTGTAACTAATCCTCTATTGTTGGATTTTAGTTTCTCTTTTTTTGCTATTATAAATCATGTGAAATGAACATCCTTGTATATACATCCTTTCACACCCAACTGATACTTGAAAACTTCCAGTATTGGGAAACTGCCTATTGCTATTGACCTACCCACAGCAGATCTCACTAGGGTATGGGTTCTAGAAATGGGACCCTTAACTGAATCTGCATGATATAGGGTCTCTGGAGCATGGTCCCTGTCACAGTGTGTTCCCATGGTTCTTCTGTTCTCTTCATATTCTCTAGTGTCACCAATTACATACTTCCAGTAATGGCTTCCTCCATTAGACTGTGGTTGCTCAGTCTTCCCAGGCTGTAGGATTATTTATGACGTCAACAATATCACACATTGTCAAAGGTCTTCCGCCTATCTCTAATTCACAAGTTGTCATCTTTTCCCCAACCATTTTATTGCGTTATCAATGATTATGTCCATGTTAGTGAAAATGAGAAGCAATTAAAAAAAAACCCGAGTTACAAGTACAGACTTAACTGTGTATCAAAGGGCACTAAGCCACTGATAGGTAAAAACTCCCAGGAGGTAGCAGGCTGAACAGAGAGCCTCTGAGAGCTTCTCTAAGCATTTACAAGATGCTCTACTTAGGAAGTCAGAGGGCAAGTTCTTGAGTGAGAGCTAGGAAACGTAAGGAGTCTCTGTAGCTGAGCCATCTGTCAGGGCTGTAGTGGAGGTAAGATTCTGAATATCTGGCAAGACAGTAGACTGCTCTGTATTTTCTGTCTAAGCTCACCCTGACCAATTTCTAGCATACAGGAGTAGGTCTAAGCAAATCACTTCTCTGGGGCAAAACAAGTGACCTTGGCTGATCTAGGCGGTAAGGCATGGAGAGGAGAGCAGGAACTTCATCAATCAGCATGTAGCCTAGGCAAGCCAGCTAAAGCCCTTCTGATTATCTGCTCATCTTCACCCTTGGTTTCTTCTCCCATTTTCTTGAAGGAGTCTTAAGATGTGGAAAATTTTGCAATTTAATTACAATTTAACAACCAACAGGAAAAATTAACCTGGAAAATCCAGATCTATTCTTAGATAGTTTTTGTGTTCCACTGTGGATCAAAATTGTCTGAGTGTGTGCATGTGGGCACACACACACATACAGAGGCATAAAAAGTGGCCATGGTAGATAAATCACTCATGTTGCAGAGCACACTCAGTTCAAGGTTGGGGGTACAGTTCCCTTTGATACAACCTGCTTGATAGCTCTTGTTGGCTGAAAGCATAAAACAGCACCTAGAGCATGTACACACAGGGCGCTGTTAGATAATTACATATATATTCATTTATTTTAGAAAATATTTTAGAGAAAGAAAGTTTTATTGGATTGGTACTGTTTATGAATAATGTAAAACGGACTGGAGTATATTATGTTAAAACTGTCCTCCTGCACTAATTGGCCTTAGTTCTCTCCTCTTGGCATGACTTAGAATATGTCTCTATGATTGATTGTCAGAGATTAGAAATGGTTCCTGGGTCTTCTCTTATAGTGAGGTAATAGCTGTGTTTTAGTTTCAGTCAATACTGTATTTCAAGTGTCATATGTAAATGTGTAGTTCTATACCTCATTTTGAGAAGGGCAGTAGATGATCAACACAGAGGATACTGACAGTCTGAAGTGGTGAGTGTGGAGGTGAGAAAGGGAAATAAAGAAGGAAGGCAATTGACAAAAGGGAAATATCCTGGACTGGGGCCCTGTCCTGTCTTTTCAGTTCAGTTACTCCTGGAATGGTCCAAAGAAGAAAGAAGCCAAGGCATCCACCATTTGGTGTCATACCTGGACAGCCCAACCTCTCTCATTACATGACGTTTTCATACACAGGTGTGTTACAAAGCCAACAAGTCAAACTCAGTAGCTAAAATGAGAGACTCAGCATTAAAAATGATAGTATCTCTGGATCGAAACTTCATTTTGTACATGAGAAATCTGAAACACAGAGAGGGGATGGGATGCGCCCAAGGCCACTCAGTGAAGTGAGTGCAGAACTCAGCTCTCCTGTTTTCCAGGTTGATGTCCTTCTCCAAGTGACATTTTGAGAGCAATGTGAAGTGAAGCAGCTTAGGTTAGCAGCTACATTTGGTGACCGGTGTTCTCTAAAAACCGTCCTAAACAAGAAACTGCTTAGATAATTGCACAGAAGATATTTGGCACATTGGAATTTCTTTATTCTAAAAAACTACACATTTTTCTTTTCTGGTTTTGCCATTTAGATTTATGGTTTGGCTACTGGTCTAGCAGGCAACAAGATGTATGGTTGTTTTGCTAGGCTGCTAAATACCTTTCTTTACTCTCTTCTGAAGAGAATTTTCTACTATTCCTCTGTGGAATGCAAAATCATAGAATCACAAGCAAACCTCCCTGGTCCCATCAACATTTGAGCAGTAGTGCCCTTATACTTCCATAAACAATGGTTTACCAGGGAATTTTGATGCTGCTCCTGTTATGCTCTGGGAAATGGTTCTTATGATCCCTATTTCGGGGCTCTGGAAACCGAGGCTCAGGAAGGGAATTTATGTGTTCTGAGCATTTGTGCAGGTTCTCTGTAACTCAAGTTTCAGAGAGGCAGCAAGAGGAATGAGGATCTCCATTTATCCCACCTACTACATTCCCATTTGGAGCCCCCCATTTTGGGCCCATCCAGAATTACATCCAGTCCTTCCTTTATCTCCTTTCAGTTTAGCAAACCTAATCATTTCAGCTTCCCATATGCTCAACATTAGTTGTCCAGATGAGCTGAGAGCGTAGGTCATTGCAAGGCTTGATCAAACCTTATTTCACATTTTCTCAAAATGTAGGCAGTTAACTAGGGCCTTGGCATTCTTTGGTTGTATCAGCTATTTGAAGAGTTTATTTTCTTGGTTGTTTTTATTTTCCCCCTTAGTATATGAATTGAATTTATCTCCCATTTTATTCCTATTTTATTATACTTCCATTGCTCTTCCATTTAAAAAAATAAAACCATGTTTGAATCAGTTTTTAACACATGGTGTCTGAGGTTGGAAGACATGATTTTGTTTCCCAGTTCTTCCTCTCTCCAGACTTGTGACATTGGCTAAGTCTAGTCCCCACTTTGGGCTTTAATTTCTTCACCTGTAATACTAGGGTTTTGGACTAGATGACCTTTAAGGGCTCTTTCTGGTCTGAAATGCTCTACTTGCATATTTCTTTCTTTTTTTAAAATCAATATTGACTTTCTAAACTAAAGTTGATGGTCAGGACTTTTGGTCTAGGACTTTTTTTTTAGCAGTATTTGATGATTTTGTTTTAGATTGAAGGATATGGGAACTAGGCAGGTCTGGCCAGGATGGCCTCAGTTTGGGATAATCTCTATATGGTATCTGGGTTTCTCAGAAATTGTCCAGGTAAAGCCCTCTCAGCTCCAGATCCCTGAAGACATTGTGTCAGTTGCTGCAGTCTCCTGCACTGCTCAGTGTCATGATTTGACAGGCTGGGGATATGGATGCTTTCAAAGTATGACAAAACTTGGGAAGGGGAAGCTGGGGATGAAGTGAGAGAGTAGCACTGACATACATACACTACCAAATGTGAAATGGATGGCTAGTGGGCAACTGCTGCATAGCACAGGGAGATCAGCTCGATGCTTTGTGATGACCTAGACAGGTGGGATAGGGAGGGTGGGAGGGAAGCTCAAGAGGGAGGGGATATGGCTCTATATGTATACATATAGCTGATTCACTTTGTTGTACAGCAGAAACTAACACAACATAGTAAAGCAGTTATACTCCAATAAAGATATTAAAACAAAAAAAGAAAAAACGAAGTATCACAAAACTCTTAGCAAACTGTTAACAGGTAGAATTGCAGAATTTTTATTTGGTTATTTCTTTAAAAAAAACATGCTTTACCGCTTCATAGATTATGAACTCTGTGAGGTGAAACTGCATATCCTCATTTTATACAGAGAATGTTGCTGAGGTCCAGAGAATGAGAAAGTAAGAAAGCTGTGATGGCCTAACTCCATCTCTCTTTCTCCATTTGAAACCTGCCATTTTAGGTTAAGTTTGTGAAGTTAATCTAACATTGTGCCAAGACTCTTTGAGTCACATAGGTGCCTTCCCCTGTATTAGAGTCAGAGACAGAATTTAAGTTAAAACCCTATTAACCTGAGAAGTGGCACTACTCTTCTCAAATAATCTTGTTTCACACCAGGCTCCATTTGGGGGAAGCCAGTTGGCCTCAGGTGCCATGAGGCCATTTGGCCATTGCCCCAGAGAATAATATCCAAACTCCATAGCCTGGCATTCAAGGCTGTTCAAACTTGACTTACAACCTATTTTTTGTTTTGTTTTGTTTTGTTTGTTTTTCTTGGTACGCGGGCCTCTCACTGTTGTGGCCTCTCCCGTTGCGGAGCACAGGCTCCAGACGCGCAAGCTCAGCGGCCATGGCTCACGGGCCCAGCCGCTCCACGGCATGTGGGATCTTCCCGGACCGGGGCACGAACCCATGTCCCCCGCATCGGCAGGCAGACTCTCAACCACTGCACCACCAGGGAAGCCCACAACCTGTTTACCTTAACCATGTTTAAGCCTGGCTGGCTCATGGTTGTAAGCCTTTCTAGCCTATTCTTGATCTGCTATGATTTACTCTAGTATACAGCTGACACTTGACTCCACCTCCAGTAACTATCCCTATCCCACCCTAACATTTTAGACTCAGTGTGAATACTTGGTATCCCCAGTTTATCTCAAGGACTTGGCCTGGAGCTTCCTTCATGTTCTTTAGCTTCTTTCCCAGAGAAAGATACCTTTATCTGCCTTTTGGAACTCACCCTCTGGTTCCAAGTTGCTTGGCTGGCCTTCTAGAGTACCTACTGGGGTGGCCCAGAAGTAGGGAATTCAGGACAACCATTGTAGATTCCCTGAATGCCTCCTCTGTGCCAGGCTTGGGCTAAGCTGGGGATATAGAGATGGATTAGACACTCTCCTGCCCTAAAGCAACCTAGGACCTGGTGGAGAATAAAACTGTCTAAATAAATAAGGGTCGTAATATGTTGTGGGTGCTAAGAGAGAAATCCATATGGAGTGAGTGAGGAGTATAGAGAAGGCGCAAGTCAGTTGTGCCAGGGTTATGGAGATGGTTGAGGAAAGCTTTAGAGATAAGGTTCTGGGTCCCCAGGGACATCCCATGTGAGGAAGGACTGCTTCATACAGAACCAAATTTCCTTCCTGGGGCCAGGGAATAGATTCTCTAGAAAAGTGAAGTCACTGGTTTGTTAATTAGGCCTTTGCAGACAGAGTAATGTGAGAAAAAGATCAGAGTCTCTTGGATGGAAATCTTTGACGTGTGAGATGCAGAGTGCTCCATGCCCGCCAGCCTGGCTGTGGGTATAATTAGGTCTTCTTCAGAGAGGGGAAATTCCCAACAGTGGCTGCAGTGGAAGTGCTAAATGTGGAAGGCTGACAGAACAAGACTTGTTTTATCTGACTGAAATGAGGGGGAAATGGCTCTTGATGTGACCTTTCTTCCATGTAGGGTTGTCTTTTATACTTGAAAAAACTGGCTCAGAAACAAAATGCCAAGTGAAATGATAAGTCCAGAACATCAGTGGCTAGTCGTTTCCCCAAGACTATTCTTCTTCATGTGTGTTATCTGAGAAAGGCACATTCAGGTGTCTGCCCGTCCCCCTCCGCACTTCACATGCAGAGGGTGTTGAGTTGCCTGGCTCTCTGAGAGGGGTGTTTCACCGGACACACTTTTCCATGGTGACGTTGGTGGCAGGGCCCAGTGTCTCTGCAGGAAGTGGAGTGGTGAGAGGAATGGAAAAGAACCATTACCTTATGGAAATTGTGACACTGATTTGCAAATATCTCTTTTCTCTGACTCCCTGGGGCTTTTATTAACATCAGACACCGTGATGTTTATGATTCAGAGTTGATGAAATAAAGCTATCGTCAATTAAAATGTACACAAGTTAATCTCAGGATCATACTGTTGAGTGAAAAATAAAAGGCATGGAAGAATACAGACAGTATGATTTTATATAAAGGTAAAAAAATAAACTAAATATGTGTGTGTGTTTTGTGTACGTGTGGTATAAAGATGCAAACATGTGTACAACTATAAAATTAAGCAAGAAAATGAAAAACACAAAATTAGAGAAGGTGATTACTAATTTTGAGAAGGAGGGAATGTTTGGGATGGGGTGGGGCACCCACAGAGGATTTCAAATTAATAATAATATTCTTTTTAAAAAAATGAGCAGTGAGAACAGAGGTGTTCATTGTTTGGTGACTCTTTATATATTACATATATTTTATGAATATTTACCATATTTAGTTAAACAATTAAACTGAACTCTTCTAACTAACAGGAGTGGGTAGAATGTGTATGGGGAGAGAGGTAAGTGTGTGGCTTATACCCATACATTGGAAGGAAGGACACTTTATTGGTTACCAGCTTACTGTGAGTCAGCATGACCATGGCTTTCCTTATATCAGCAATTGCTGTATACTTTGACTAAAACCCTATGTATAGGGACTTCCCTGGTGGCTCAGTGGTTAAGAATTCACCTGCCACTGCAGGGGACAAGGCTTCGATCCCTGGTCCGGGAAGATCCCGCATGCCGCAGAGCAACTAAGCCTGTGCGCCACAATTACTGAGCCTGTGAGCCACAACTACTGAGCCCATGTGTCACAACTACTGAAGCCTGTGCACCTAGAGCCCATGCTCTGCAACAAGAGAAGCCACTGCAATGAGAAGCCTGGGCACAGCAAGGAAGAGTAGCTCCCCGCTCACCACAGCTAGAGAAAGCCCACACGCAGCAATGAAGACCCAACACGGCCAAAAGAAAAAAAAAAAACCAAACCCATGTGTAAAAACTGAACCCAGGTACCCCTCTTGAATCAAAATGTTTTTCTCTCCCTGACGTGGGAAGTAGGAATGAAATAATATAAGGTGAAAAAAAGGGCAAGGTACAAAACTATGCACAGAGTTTCGTTCTGATATTGTTTATGTGCACATGTTAAAAAGGCTTGGAAAGCGTCTATTAAAATATTTAAAAGGAGCTATTTCTTGAATGATATCTTTTCAGGAGAGAAGATGGATTTTACAAGCAGCTGTCCTGTTGGTCTATTTCATTTCCCCCCATTTCTGGTGTGGTGGGTCCATCCTCTCCACCATTTTGTGGTGCTCAATGGGAGCACTGCTTGCTTTTCTTGATGTTTTAATTGTCTATGGAAGATTCTTCTTTCTGATTTCCAAAAATGATGAAAATTTAATTTGGTCTCTGGAGCATGTTAGTGAATTCAGGAGCCAGGAGACCAGCCTAGGAGTAAGGAAATATGCAGGCTGGACAGAGGATTGTCATGGGAAATCCAGTATGTATGGTCCTAGCAAGCACAACATAGGCCAATAGTAGCTTGCTTCCCACCTATTCCCTCTTTCTTTTTCAGTCTACTCCACTGTCCCAGATTAGGTTTCCTGTGTAGCAGACTGAGACTTAGGTTAGTGTACTGGAGATGTGTTAGAGAGTGTTCTTGGGACCAACATCTGGGGAAGGGAAGGGAAGAGGGGGATATGAGAGATGGGAGGGGAGGGAGGGAAGGAAGCAGGATTGGGTGGAGGGAGAACTCAGGCTGGAATGTAGTCTCAGTGGAAACCTCAGCAGACCCTGGAGGGAATCATGAAGATGAGATAATAACCCTTCGAGAGCTGTTCAAAGTTAGGGTGATAGGGCTGGACCTTTGTACCTCATGTCAATCAGACACTGGATGCTGGCCACCTCACGAAATGGGCATGACCTTGGATGAGGGGTCTCTCCAGCTGAGGCAGTCCCCAAGGGGGGTGCCGATAGCAGTCCCAGCAACTTCATCCCAAGTCCTTCATTCTTGAAGTGGGATCTGGGTGGCATGTTACACCATACCTGCAATCAGATTATTTTTTGGTTAAAACATGAATTTAATAATGTAACTTGCTGCTGAAAACTCTTCTGTGGGCCTCCATTGCCCACAGGAAAAGGACCAGACCCTTACCTTGGCATCTCATGGCTTTCTGCACTCTGATCCCAATTCTTTCTTTCTGACAGTTTTCCCTACCCTTGTCCATAACCTAAGAAAAACACACCATATTTCAGTTACATCAACATTTTCACATGCTGAATGTACACCTTTATATACCCTGTTTCCTCTGTCTGAATATCTTTACTCTCTCAAATTCTTACTCAGTCTTCAAAGCTAAGCTCAAATGTCCCTTTGTCTGGAAGGTCTCCAGGCAGTCTTTCCTTTCTGTGGGTTTTCACATCCCATTTTCCTTCTCTACTGATTTTCCCTTTCTTTTCTTCTCTCCTCTCCTTACTTCTGCTTCTCCTCCTTGTTCCTCCACAACTCTTCCCCCATTTTCTCTGACTTCTCTCAAGTTCATTATGCAGGCCTTTACTGTGTCACTTATTCTGATATGCTCTAATTATTTGACTAAGAATAGCTGGCATATCAACATCAGTGTCACAGGGCCTTTTGCTTTATTAGGTGAGTTATGCAGCTTTTCTTGGAAATAGTATCAGAGTTGTTCCCAGTACCTTCCACCTCAAGTAAGAGGCAGCTTATTCATAGTTATTTGTTTGACTGACTGACTCCTCCAGTAGAGTGAGAGCCACTTAAGGCTAGGGAGTCTGCCTGTCATCAGGTATACCCTATGCCTAGCAAAGCCCTGTTGTAAGGGGTGGCTTCATTTAATGTCTGCTGAATGAATGAATATTGCTACATATGCCTTGCTTTTCATTAGAGAAGAGGGTTGATGCTGAAATGAAAGTGAGTTCCTTTGTTAAAGAATCAGAAAAAGGGGCTTCCCTGGTGGCGCAGTGGTTGGGAGTCCGCCTGCCGATGCAGGGGACACGGGTTCGTGCCCCGGTCCGGGAAGATCCCACATGCCGCGGAGCCGCTGGGCCCGTGAGCCATGGCCGTTGAGCCTGCGCGTCCGGAGCCTGTGCTCCGCAACGGGAGAGGCCACAGCAGTGAGAGGCCCGCGTACCGCGAAAAAAAAAAAAATCAGAAAAAGGATGATAATAAATGACCACATTCCTTTCTAATATGCTCAGCTTTTTATTGCTGGGTTGATGTCACTCATGAGTTAATTGGTGTGATAACTTATCTGTTGCAAATGTAGACATTCACTTATTCCCATTTGTCCCTTATACACATTGGTAGTAGACGCTGATTGAGGTCCTACCATGTGCCAGGCTTTGCATCCATAATTTCTAATCCTCAGAATAATCCTACTAGATAGATATTGGTACACCCATTTTGCAGGTGAAGCAAGTGAGGCTCAGAAGGGTTCAGCTAAGTTGTCTGAGATGATACACTTTCCAGTGACCAGAATTTGAACCAGGGCAACCTGATTCCAGAGCTCTCCCACTTCCTATTACTTCTTACTGCTGAAATTCAGTGTACTGATACCATTAGTGCGTATAGGCGATAAGAAATACCTGTTAGAGGTGGAAGTCTTTTTCGAGAGCAATTCTGCTATCTTTTCAAAGAAAGCCCACATAGTTCATATGTTAAAATGAAGCGCTGCTACTTTGATGTTGGCATTCTGTCTAGAAGTGGGCAAATTAAATTTTGTCTGTGTGTAATTTCTTCAACTATGAATTAGTGAGAGAGTGGGTGAGAGTCATTATGAAAAAGAGTAAACTTAAAATACTCTGAAATATGAAAATATAATGAAACAATTCTACATTATCATTATATATTATTATTACCAGGAAATTGCTGCTGCTAATAGCTTATCATCATAGTGATTTCTCCATGCCAGGCACTATGCCAGGTGCTTTCTATGCATCATCCCATTTAATCCCCACAGCAACCCATGAGGTAAACGTGATTATCATAGGTGCCCTGTGACCTAGCACTCTTCTTCTTAGGTATTTATGTGAGAGAAATGAAAATAATAGTCCACAAACATACTTGCATAAGAATGTTAATAGTACTTTCATTCATCAGATGTCTGTTAATAGGAGACTAGATAAACAAACTGTGGCATGTTGGCATATTACTCAGCAATAAAAAGGAAGTACCATTGATATATGCAACAGCGTAGGTGAATCTCAAAACCATTATGTTGAATGAAGAGTATATAGTTTCACAAAAGTACATTCCATGTTGTTCCATTTAAATGAAGTTTTAGAACAGGCTTCTGTTGGTGGAAAAACATCAGGACAATGGTTACCTTTGGGATGTAAGCTTGAAGAAGGCATAAGTGAATTTTCTGGGGTGATGGAAATGTTCTATGTCATGAATAGGGGCTTAGGTTATGCAGGGACATGCATTTCTTAGAACTCATCGAAGGGTATTTAAGGTTATGCAATTCATTGCGTGTAAATTTTACCTAAAACACTGCAAACAAATATTGAACTCTGGTTAATCGTATGCCCAAATGTTTAGAGGTAAAATGTACTGATGTCTGTAACTTTTCTTGAAATGCATCAGAAATAAAATAGCTTGACGGATAGAGAGAGATGGTTAGATGGCTAGATGTGTGATAAAGCAAGTATAGTAAATGCCAGTATAGAACCTAGTTGGTGGATATCATGGGTATTCATGACGAATTTCTTTCAACTTTTATGTATGTTTGAAATATTTCATTAAAAATGTTAGAAAATGAAATAATAGATATCCAAATAGGGAGGGTAATTAGAATAAACTAGAAAAAAGTACCCTGTTTAGTCCTTTTTCTGATACAAAATAAGTGCTTTCACCCAACAAAGCTCAGAGGACTCTCTCTTGCCTCCACACTGGAGTCAGAACTCCATCACCTTCCAGTGTTTTACTTCTTGGTCCTGCCTGATGTTCAGTTCATCTCCTGCCACTCCCTGACAAATCTCACTCGTTAGCCCCTTGAGATGACTTCTTCCTCCCTGCATTCTCCATGTACTTTTAGGCCTCTGTGCCTTCACCTTATTCAGTTTCCTGTGCTTGGAAGGTCTCCATCCCTGTAAAATCTATACTTATCCTTATGGGTCCAGCTCATGTGTCCCTTATTGCCAATTTCTATTATAGTGCTGATCACATTAAGGTTGTTTCCTTCTATTTCCCCCTCAGGACGCCTTCGAGGACAGACAGAGTCAAAGTCTTAGCTATGTCTTCTATGCTTAGGGCCTGGCTTGGAGCTCGGTGCGAAAGCAAATTCAAGAAATATTGGCACAGGCAGCACGAGCAAGAAGTGTTGGGTAGGTGAATAGAATAGACCTGACACTGAAAAATCCCTGCACCATTCATTTGCCACTTTGGTCTCAGATCCTTTTCTTGCCCTTTCTTTGCTCCATTCTGTGTTATAGGGAGCTGACCCCTGCAAACAACATTTCCCAGGAACCGTTACCAGCTGGCTTCTGGTTAGATTCAGTCACTGTGAGGCACTGGTGAGAGACTAGAGGGAAGAGAAGGGAGGAAGCCAGGGTATTTCTCTCCTCCTCTCTCTACTTAGGAAAGTGTCCCTTTCCTAAGGACAGTGACCAAGTCTCCTGTACAGTTCTGTCTGCCATCGAATAACCTCTCCCTCTGTGGTCCCTCCTTCTGCCAGGCAGCTCTGCCATGGTTCCAGCTGCTTTTTGGTGACTTCAGTTCCTGGGCTCTGGTGACACCACACACCCCCTTTATTCCTCCCGCCCTTGGGATGGTGGTAGCTTTTAGCTCTTCATAATCTCTGATTTGACTTTCCATTCTGCACTTGGATTTTAGGCTCCTCTGAAACCTTTGTGGCTAATTTCTTATGTAGCTAGCTTGAGCTTTATTTTCCTGACTAGAGCCTCACTTATATAGTCCCATACTTTGTACCTCAGTTTCTGCATTTTTAAAATGAGATGATTGAGATATAAGATCACCAATTTCCTCCTTGCTAAAATTTCGATTGAAGGAAGATATGCTTTAGCAAGCCATCAACACTGGCCCATTTTGAATTTCAAACAGAGAGAAAGAAAAAGTACTCCTAACATTTCCACTTAGTACCTTTTGTCCTTCCTGATACACTATCCATTTTGTTCAGCCAGGGCTCATCAACAGGGGAGATAGGTGAGATTCCACCTGGAGTCCTGCCTGGCTTGGTGATTGAATGTTGCCTATTATGTGCCAATGTCAAAGGTACCAGCACTGATTATATAGTGGCCAGAGGTCAGTGAGAAGCAGCAGGAGCTGGTGTGGCAATGAGGAGGGAGGGACCTGGGATCATTGCAGACCCCAGCCACTGCCAGCTGTGGCACATCTCTGAAGACAGCAAAGACTTCGGAGTTAGTGTGAGGATGCAAAGAAACTTGGAGAGGACGAGCTACTTCTCTGCTGGGACCTGCTAGTTCATGGTCATCAATTATCAGCTAACATTTTACCTACCCATCTTCTAACTTCCAAGTCTAGCATTTTCCACCTTATCAGGCTCTGTATTGTATAAAGCATTATTTTATGTTTGAAAAGAAAGACAAAAATGAATAATATCTAATCCTTTCCCTCCAGGAACTCTCAATCAAGTAGGGGATATAGATACACATGTATGACTCTCATTCATAAAAATAATGCTAACATAGCGCAAATAACATGTTTGGGGAATACCGTGAAGAAGAAGGTATTCTGAGAGGAGTGTTTTGGAAGGAATTGATGGAGGGGTGAGATTTTGAACTAGGCCTTGAAAAATGGTGGTCAGACTTAAGCATGAAGGAAAAGGCATTGTGGCAGAGTTAACAGCAAAACACAGGGTGAGAAAGTGAAGGTCCTATGGGGAATAATAACTGAAACGATAGTAGTGGGTAGGAACAGATGGGAAGAAGGCAGGAATCAAGTTTTGAGTCAATATGGGATGAGGCATTTACAGTCTATTCATATGCAACTAGGAGTCAGTGAAGGTTTTTGAGCAGGGATGTGGCAAAATCAGATCTCTGTTGTGGAAAGATTGGCCTTGTGTCATGGGGGCATATGGACTGAGCAAGAAGAAGGAATGAAAAGAGCCCCATTAGGAAAGAGGCTATTGCAGTAGCCAATCTACCACCACTCTGATATCCCCTCAGAGGCCATGGACTCCTTAGGGTAATCAAGACAAAACAGAAATTAGTTGAGCTTGCATCATCTTAGGAATATTTACAGATCTCAAGAAGATTTGGAAGAATGACCAATATCTGGGTTTATACTTGGCAGGGCTCATGCAGTGGGCTGTAAGGGGTCAAGGAATTGTGGCTGTTGTGAGAGTCCAGCTGAAATCATTGACCATGAAGCCCAGTGAAACAAGGAAGGGGGTTAGCTAGAGGGTCAAATGCACGAACTCCCACTGCAGGCAGCACTCAGCAGCTGTAATATCAGTGAGTGGGGAAGGACAGACTGTGAGATTAGTGAGGCCCAGGAGGGTTTCATAGATGCCCAGTGGTCACTACTTATACTCTTATCTCATGCATCATGAGAGAATGGGAGTTGGTCTTTACCACTGTGTTCTTTCAAGCACATGTGGAGGCAGAGGGTAGTAGGGACAACATAGGTTCTAGAGTAAGGGATTATAGGTTAATTCACAACTCTACACTTACTAACCCTGTAGCCTCTGAAGCAGCTCTTCACCATGCTCTGCCTCCTTCTGCTGCTCCTAGAAAAGCAGCCTGGTCAGTGGTTAACAGGGAGGGCCTTGTGGAATTGACTTAACTTCTCAGTCTCAGTTTCTTCCTTAGTAAAGCAGTGATACTAGTATTGCCTATCATTTGGAGTTGTGAGAATTAAATGGGATAATGCAAGCTAAGCTTTTAGCACAATACATGGAACACAGTAACTAATTAATAATATAGTATAATTACCATATTGTGTTACTAATACATAATCATAATTATTAACAACTGTAAAATGGGCATACAATCTGTAGGTCTGAGAGTTTCTGTGAGGATCAAATAATGAATATGAAAATGCTTTTAAAACTGTAAAACACTGTACAGATGTAAGATATTAATTATGATGATAACAATGACCTGTTTGAAGTGAGATGCTCCCTAGGCACACATACAGAACCAGTGTTGTGTGATTGCTGAGGGAGTGGCTCATTTCTCCTGGATGGTTAGCCTGCTTTGTCTGCCCTGGCTTCTCTCACTGCCTAGAGTTAGCTGATAATTGCTCATCCACCCATGCTGCCCTGAGTGGGGTGTTTGGTTTATTCTCGCTGTGGCTGATAACAAGGATGCTGCTGCGATAAGCAGGTAATGGATGAAGCCAGCGTTCACTCCGAAGGCAGCCTTGGGTGGTCACCAAAAGCCAACACTACCTAGCCGTCTGATGATAGAGAACACAGAGCCCAGTTGCATTTAGAGCCTCATCACCTACAGATCCGTTAAGAAATTTGCCCAAAGGTCATGCAGTGGGGAAGTAGAGAAGTCGGTTTTGGAGGCCTGTTTTGATTCTAAACCTTGTGTTCTCTTTGCTTTGTGTTCTTTGTGCCTCTGATTGCCTCCTTTGAGGGTGACAGAAAGGGGTTAATTAGTGTGTTGGGATGGAGGAAGTTGGCAGAAATATCCTGATGAGCTTGAAAACCCTCTTGGCTGTTTGTATTAGAGGCGATCACTGAAGGAGTGGGCAAAAGACCTATCCTGAGGGGAGTGCTAATTATTATCTATTTGAAAAAAAAGGCGGTTGCCATTCCCAGAAATCGTGGCAAGAGCTGATGTTCAGCCCTGGTAATCTTTCCAAGTAAGAAAGAGCACTAGGCCCAGCAAAATTATCTTTTCCCTCCCAATCATTTTTGCTCCCAATTTCAATGAGAAGTAAAAAATTGCTTCAGTTCCAAACCTCAGAGTCATCTAACTCCTTCTACCTCTTCCTCTGTCTCCAATCAGTCCTTAACTCTGTTGATTTTCCCTTCATAAAGGCTCTGTCTCACAGTCCCTCTATCCCTACCTTGGTCAGGGCCCTGCTCCATCTCTCTGTGTCCCACTCACCCTGTGCACAGGCACCAGCGTGAGCTTTCAGAAGCAAAACTCTTTTCACATCATATTCTTTCTCAGAGTACTTCATGACATGTCCACAGTGTATAGAATAAAGTTCATGGGCATGGTTTTCAAGACCCTTCAAGATCAGGCACCTTTGTCATCACTCATGCTGCCCAGCAACACCCTCCTTACTTTCTCATACTCATTCTTCAAGGCTGAGATTAAAAATAATCTTTGTTGTGAAGGTTTTCTGGATTCTTTTGATGAGGAATAGTCAGTTACTCCTCTGCATTTCCACAGTCCTGGCTTGGGTGTGTTTATTTCATGGTGTTTTATGTATTCTGACTTATCTGAGTGTTCATTTTCCTGCCCAGATAGCAGGCTCCATATGGGCAGAGGCTGGGCTGTATCCATCTCAGCATCCCAGAGAGCACCCATTGATCCCAAGCAGCAGGCCACAGAAGGGACTCAATTAACACTTACTCATTTGTCCCCATTCTACTGCAACTACCTAGCTGAGCCACATTAAAAAACAAAACAAAACCCCCCCAAACCCCTACTTTTTTCTGAATAACTCATGTATAGAGAGTTTCTGAGCTCATGAGTAGATCTCATGATCTAGTTGTGCCTAAAAACTACAGGAAAAAGAGATGTTCAGGCATAAAATCAATGAGCAACACACCAAAGGTAGAAAAGCAGATCCAGGATACTCTCCTCCCTCTGTTTGCAGCTAATAGTGCTGTCCATACATTTGGATGTGGTGGGTGTTTATTTGCTTATTTTATATATTTTTGCATTCTTCTTTTTCCTCTTACATTAGATGCATTGTCAGGTGTCCCTAAATTGGAATTAAATTATGCGAGCTGTATGTTTTTAAAATGGTAGCTTGATCATATAGTCACTTCTGTGTCACCGAGTCCAGGAAATAATAGAGAAGACAGATATTAAAATAAATCTGTATCTACCTGATGGGGAAAGAAGGGACATGGTGAATCAGAAACTATAAGAAATCTCTGAAAGACAGAAAGCAGATGGATTTGGACTAAAAATAAAAGAACAGCCTGGGACAGGTGTGATAGGATTGTAGCATGAAGGTGATAGCAACACCAAGAATGTGTGGGTTCTGGGGCTGGAGGATGCTCAGGAGACACCGAGAGAGCAGGTGATAGGGGTTCCATAGAGGGAGCAGCTAGGTGTGTTGACTTCACTTGTTGGCTAGGGGAGGGGGCATTTGCTCCCAGGAAGAAGTAGCATGTGGGGGTCTTTGAGCCAGAGAGATGGGCCCAAGGTTCAGGTGGCTGGCACTTCTGGGAGAAACATTTTAAATAGGGGAGGGGGCATTTGCTCCCAGGAAGAAGTAGCATGTGGGGTCTTTGAGCCAGGGAGATGGGCCCAAGGTTCAGGTGGCTGGCACTTCTGGGAGAAACATTTTAAAAACAGTGTCCTTAACATTTAGTAAGAGAGAGAAACCAGAGCACATGAAACAACAGTGAATGTTGTACAGACATTTGAGTTGGGAATGAAATAGGGTCACTGACTTAGTAATTCAACAGATGGGAATTTCAGCCTTGAGTCCTCACCATTTAGGGTCACAACCATCTCAGTTTGCCCAGGACTGAAGGGATTTCAGAATCACTTTCAGTGCTAAAACCAAGAAGGTCCCAGGCAAATAGGGACACATTGGTCACCCTGCCACCATCCTTCTTTTTCTTATCTCATCCATGAAAGCAGTGTCTCATTTGACCTCTTGTTTCAAAAGCTGCTCTGGCTACTCAGTGGCTCAGTTTTTGGCAGTTCCCAATGTTGGTCGTGTGGGTCTCAGATCACATATGTAACACATGCTGTTGCCCCCTATGATTTATTGTTGTCACTGAAAACATTTACAGCTATATTAATTTGGCATATGTTGAATGAGATATGTAATCATTATGATTCATGGGATCAGGAGACCCGTATTGTATTTGTCGTATAATTTTTTTCATGGCCAAACCAAGTTTTAGTTTTCATTCTAAGTTCTCCAGGTTCTATAACTGTTGCTGATGTCTATGCCCTTCTTAATTACACTGATCTAATCAACTCCAGCATGGAATTATATACACTTAACTGCAGGTGAGAAAGCAAGGTTCTGGGTCTGATTCTCAAGCAGTTGGAGATCTCTTGCCCCAAGCTTGAGAAGGTATCTGTGGACATTCCTGGGTAGCCAGACTTCTCCCTATCAGATGGTTTCAGCAGCTGTGTGCTATTACCCATCCACAAGTCAGGATCTTTAAGCATTTGTAACTTTAATTAATTCATTTATTTGGTCAATCGGCAAACATTTATTGAGAAACTATTATGTTCCAAAAAGTTCTGGTGTTGAAGATTTAATAGTGAATGAATAGAAAAAATCTCTGATTTCAGGACACATTCTAGAGGGAATGGGACATTGATAAAAGAATGAATGAACAGACAACCACCACAAAGCTAACAACACGTAAACAAGAAAGCTGTCAGACAGTGCTGGATGCTTAGCAGATGAATAAGGCTAGGTGCTTTGATGAAAATTTCCTAGGTAGTCACTTCTTCTTGGTGGTCAGGAAGGCCTTTCAAGGAGGTGACATTTAGGTTGAATTTGAATGGCAGGGAGTTGGCCATGTAGAGATAGGGAAATGGGACAAAAAAAGGCATGCGTTGGAAGAAAAGCTAGGAACAAACTCCCAGGAGGAAATAAGTCTGGAGTATCTGAGGCTCAGCAAAAAACCTAGGGGGGCGGGAGCTGTAGGTTAGCCTGAGGTCTCAGGAGGCTGTGGAGAGGAGTTTGGGTTTTAAGTTAGTGATAAGTCTGTGGAGAATTTTAAGTAGGGGAGAGATAAGATACAAATTTAAAAAAAAAGTCATTCAGATTGTGGTGCAGAGAAGGGATAGAAAGATCTGAGTGTGGAGGCAGGGAGTCCAGTTAGGCTGCTGCAGGAGTGGTCCAAGGAATGATGATGGTGGTATTGGCCTGAATGGTGGTGATGAAGGTGGCAAGAAGGAAATGATGATGGAATATATGGTGGAAGTAAAGTCGATGGGACTTGGGACTGATTTGATGTGGGAAGGAGGGTGTAGTGTGTTGAACTGTGGCCCCCAAAGATATGTCCACCTGGAACCTCAGAGTGTGACTTTATTTGGAATAAGGGTTTTTGCAGGTGTAATTAAGATAAGGATCTTGAGATAAGATCATCCTGGATTACACTAGGTCTGAAATCCAAGGTGAATGTCTTTATAAGAGACAGAAAAGAGACAGACACAGAGACGCAGAGGGGTAGGTCATGTGAAGACAGAGGCAGAGATTAAAGTCATGCATTTACAAGTCAAGGAATGCCAAGGATTGCTCACAGCCAACAGAAGGTAGAAGAGGCATGAAATGGATTCTCCTTCAAAGCCACCAGAAGGAATCAACCCTGCCAACGTCTAGTTTTGGACTTCTGGCCTCTAGAACTGTGAAAGAACAAATTTCTGTGGTTTTAAGCCAAGTTTGTGGTAAATTTGTTATGGCAACCACAGGAAACTAATAAAGAGGGGAAGAGGGAAGTCAAGGATATCTCCTGAGTTTTTTAGTTTTAGCTACCTAGTGGATGATAATACCATTTACTGAGACGGGGAAGACTGGGAGAAGAGCAACCTTTTCTATAACTAGTCTTATCTTCTAGAGGTGGCAAGGTGGAAGGAATTCCACATGAAGTAGAATTCAGTTCCAGCTTGCAGATCCAGGGAAGAGGAGAGGGGTAAGCAGAGGTGGTTCCAGGTCTAGGGTTAAAGTACAGAGGGGAGGGCCAAGAGCACTGTTCAAATAAAAAACTGACAGGGGGATCTAGTGTGCCTCACTCTAATCTTCCTTCCCTTATTTGTGATTGAACTTGGGGCGTTTCCTTAATTTCTTTGAATCTCATTTGCTTCATTTTAAAATAGAAGTTTAAAAAAACGTAGCACTTTTATTTTGGAGTGAAGATGTTATCCTTTATTTTTATCATTTTCCTAAGACGTTTATTAAAGATCAACATTTTCCTCTTTTTATTCCACCTACAATATCAAGAGAATTAGTTGAAATGCACTAATGTGGTTAAGGGGAAGAATTCCCATCAGTAGAAGTAAGCTCTGCTACCTTTCAGTATTTGGGAACAGAAATGTGTTCAAACCAGCTGCGATTTCCAAGTGCCTTAAATGTTATTTGAAAAAATTTTCAGGAATTTCCCAACTTTTCATTCAAGAAATTCCTCCCCCCACCCCCTGCCAATGCCTGGTCCAAAAGGGATCACTTTACTGTAATATGGTATTTATAAACACATCAAGGTATTTTATTGAAAAGAATTTTCAAATTGGGGAATTGAAGAAAAATCTTTTAAATCATTAAGGCAATTGCCTCTTGCTTTTCATGTAAGGTCATGGATGCCATGATAAAATCAGTGGAATTGCTCAACCCTCCTGTGTCAGTTGCCTATAAATTTTCAGGATTCAGTCAGTAATCCTTGAATGTGCTGACAGATTCTTTAGGGTTTGGTTACTGCGGTTAGAAAACATCTAGGAAGCTGTAAATAATGGCCTCCCTGTTTGCTCAAGCTGTTTTCTCTGCCTGAAAATCCTCCCCCTTCCCCATTGTCACATCCATCCTGGTCTCCCCCAATCCTTCAGAACACTGCTTAAAGGCTCCATTTCCAGGAAAATCACTCCTTTTATTACATTAATGATGAGGTGGAGATCTTGGGAGAACTCTAGGCATTCCCCGCCCCGACTCCACACCAGCCAGCTGTGACCCCATCCTCCTTGGACCTCCTTCCCATGGCAATTTCTGTACCTCTCTCAGCTTGCTGGACACTGTCTCCCTTGAGTGCTTGTAGTTTTCCTTTTCTTGTTTCTTTCTTCTCAGCATCTTGATCTATACTCTCTTCACCTCTGCTTTCACTCATCACAGCCTTACACAACAAGGAATGGAAAGGGTTCATGAGCATGGATGGATGGGTACATGCTTATAGGCATATAGGCATGCTGAGCACACATGCTGTCTATGAATTTTGAAGTGGCTCTTTCTTTGCCCACATGCTTGCTTTGGTAGTATGCAGCAGGTGCAGCATAGATGGACTGTTCTGGCACTTGGGTCCTTTTCAATTTAGTTTCTTGAACCACCAGTTTGGCTCATTCTTCCCTACTTCTCAATTCTCCCTTGATTCATTTTACTGCTCAGCCTCCCATAAAACTTCCCCACAGTACTCACAGCTGGTTTTCCCTGGATAATAATTCAGCTTATCTCTTGACCATGGGCTTCTCCTAACTATGGCTTCTCTGGTGTGATGATAGACTCTCGAATTACCTTGGATAAAACGCTTCTGAGCTCAATCCATTTTTTGGGACTTCCTTTCTTTTCGTCTACTATTGGACCTGTCTTCATTTTATTAATGGGGTGTTTTTCACCTTATTGATAGTAACTCAGGGAAGAAGTAAACTCCATAGACATTATACTCTCTTTAGAGAGACAAAGATTTAGAGAAAGATATATGGCAGCCCCAGTTTATTTATACATCAGGTTTCAGAGAAACCTTGCTTTAGAATATAGAAAAACTACCTGAGCTTTGTAGATTCATTTTCTGAACAGCTGTAGTTTTGGGAGACCCAAATCCATGTAATTACTTGGTAAATCATAATGGGCCCCACAGTACGATGGCATGACTAAGGAGAAGGGTGGCTGTAAAGACATAAGACTGTTTTTCCAAAGTTAGGCAAGAAAATCAGATTCATTGCTTCCAAAATCCATCCTATCTATTCACACCCACCTCACATTGACAATTTTATTGATGATATAGTTTAAAAGATATCACTAGATTTCTGACTGTCAGTGTTCAAAGACCCTTAGAGACCGTCTAGTGTGGTGTTTTCCAAAGTGATTGATTATACCCTCTTGGCACTGGGGTCATTTTGTTGAGGTATCTAGATACAATGCTAAATACTGTTGACTCATTTATATTAAGAGGCATTCCCTTTTTAAATTCTCCAGGCCTTCTGATTAACCAAGGAAAAGGCTGCAGTTTGGAGCCCAAATGTCCTTATCACCTCTCCATTACTTACTAATCATCTTTATTTATTCATTTGTTTATAAATAAAGCAAAAGCAAACACAAGGCTCAAACTTTCTATAGGCAACCATATCTATGAAGTGAATTTTTAATGCCTCTGTTGTCACTGTGTTTATTTTTCATGTTTCGTGATTACATGTGGCAAGGGATATTCATTTACTATTTAACATGGTAATATAAGCCTTCCATTTGCAAATATTTATATAAGTAAAATTGTGAGTTAACCAAAAGGGAAATAATAACACTTACTGAGACCCATAGAGTCTTAGGCTTTGGGAAGTCCGTGGTGAAAAATAAAGATGCAGTCCCCACTCTCTTTAGAATTAGGTCAATTTGTTGAACCTTGCAGTCTTTGTGACTTACATTTGTCCTTCTAATTTGGAGCTTCTAGGAATTATTTCCACCAAGTATGTGACTTAATTCTACCTTTTGGCAATGAACTCCTCAAGAATACATGATGCAATGGGAAGCCAGGCAAGGCTGGGATGTGTCAAGGCATTCCAGATTGGGGCCACTCCTGCAGGCAACAGGCTTCATACAAGCCTCTCTCCATTTTATGAGGCGATTTAACTCATGGCTGATTCAGGAAAGAGCTAGTCCACTAAATGCTTTCATGGCTTCTGTCAGAAGATGTCTGAGTACTGCTCTTGAAAGCTCTCAGGATGTCATGTAATCCCTTTCCCCCAGCAGAAGGTGGATTGATGCCACATCTGAGAAGTGATTAGTGTTGTTGTCTTCAGGAACCAGTTCCCCTCAGTCGTCATGCTAGCTTTCACTTTTCTAAATCCAGTGGGGGAAAAAAAGATATTGGGGTCTGGTGAACATCTGGGTAACACATTAGTCAAAGGAATCTGTTTCTCTTTTCCTCTTACAGCGAGGAAACTATCCTCCATTCCTAGCAAAATGATTAATGATAGCACACGGAAGCCAAAAGCATATGAGCTTTTACTTTACTTTCTTTTTTTCCCCTTCTACCTGTGGACGATAGGCTTTTCCTATCTGTGTTCTGGCTTGGGACAGTCAACATTCCAGGAATCTATCAGGTCTGTTTCTTGAGAGGCCTGTGGATTTGCTGATTGACTTCCTTTTTGGTGCACTTGAGCAATTATTTGTTGTAGATGATGCAGAAATTTCTGAGGCATAAAAATCTACCTTTGCCCTCTACTTCAATTTCTCTCTATCAAGTGAAGGCAAACCACAGCCCAGACAGACAGGAAGGCACATTCACAAGTGTGTGGTGACCTGAAAGTGTTGGCCAACTCATGAGTGAGGTCAGGGTCACCTCCTGTGGCCACCTGATTTCAGACACCACAGAGACAACAGAGACCTAGCCCCAAGCCCCCAGCTCAGCCCTTCCTGCAGTGGCTTAAGGCCTCACAGTTCCCACTTCAGTTTACAAGAGCTGGGAAGAGCTATGCATGTATGTAGAAGTGGGGATTTTTGTGTCTTCCTGTAGCCTCATGAGGCCAACGTGGCATCCTCTTTCTGCTGTAAGACCCTTCTCCCCCCCACCCCCCAATTCTTACTTCCATTTCCATTTTTTTGTTTCAGCTTGACCATTCTTCTCTGAGTACTCCCCACCATTCCACTCCTGAGCACACAGGGCAGCCTCTCTATTGTGGTCTAAAGGACTGCTTCTCTTGCCTTATTCCCCCAGATTTGCACCCCTACAGCAACTGTTAACTCCTTACTTCCCTTTTCCTCATCCTCCCCTCACACACAGAGGCCACGGAAGACATCAACTTAGGGCGAAATCTGAGCCATTTTACCACAGAGAAGTGCCTCCCTCTAGACATCCAGCCAACTTCCTGGCTAGCCCTGGATCTTTGGGAGATTGGTCTTATTTGTGGCTCATTTGTCATCCTCACAGGCCCGAATGGTGAGTTAGATAAGGGTAGGAGAACCGAAAACATTGTGTCTTCTGAAACCCATCCATCTCTGTGCCTCCCTCCTCATTCTTGGGCTCCATTTACAGCTTTTCCCAGGCCTGTTCTTTCACTCATTTTGCACCCAATTCTCACAGCCCCTGCTCCTTTAACTAATGTCCCATCTCCTGGCTCAGTTAATTCTCACCTCAGAGCATGGGGTCTGTGCTCACCTCCTTCATCCTCTCTCTTACTTAAGTATCTGTGAGTCCCGTGGAGGCAGAGAGCATGCCTGATTCATCTCTGTTTCTCCCTCATTCACAGTACAGGGCCCAGCATGTAGAAATCACTTCATTCGCTGACTGACAATTGAAAGCGATGGTTGGGATATGCCTCCATGGCATGATCCCGGGATGTGATAGAGCTCTTTATGATCGTAAACACACCCAAGAACACCTGAAATGGAAGCAAAAGCCAGTGAGGGAAGACACAGAACACAGCCCTTCATTTCAGAGTCTCTAGAGTCAGGCAATACTGAGTGAGTGCCTTTTCTATGCCAGGTGCTGTGCTGAGAAGGGGAGAAAGATAAGATCTTTTGGAGCTTTGGAGCTTACTGTCTAGGGGGATGTATACTTGTATGCCTTATACAAAATAATTTAACTTATAAAAAGCTAGTTCCACTTATGAATATTAATGAGTTAGAAGTGGGGATAGAAAAATTATAACGTGTAGAAATGACAGAAATGATAAAACTTAGGAAACATTTAAAAGAGTTACATAACATATATAAAAAAATTCAGTTTTATTTTTATTTGAAAGACAAATGGTGCCCAGTTCCTCGAAGACCTCATAACCCAGGACAGATCTGATTGCATCTGCTGAAGTGTGTCATTACTGAATTGTTGCAATGTGCCTCTCCATGTGTAATACCTGGTCATCGCACTACATATCTCTAGATTGTTTATATAGTTACATGAGCCTGTGTTACCTACACAAGTAAGCAAAGCTTTAATAATAAAAAAGAAGCATGTAGTCAATAGCATAAAATAGCTGTAAGAGAGAGTGGTTAACAAGCTTATTAATAAGGTTAATAAGCACATTAATAAAGTTAATATGTTTATGCTCATCAACTTAACCATTTGATGATATTGATGGTGTTTATTGTAGAGCAGAGTGCCTCTAAGGATTAGATCTAAGTGTATGCTGAATCATTAGTTTCTTTTCATTTCAGAGACATAGAAATAGATTTTTTTTTTCCAGTACAGTTTTATGTCTTGTGAGAACAAAGAACATCAAGCAATTCAGGGATACATTCCTTCAAGGTTTAAAAAAAACAGATGAGCATGTACACAGCTAGTCAGTGTGGACTTGGCACCTGGAAAGGGAGTCTTCATATGGAAGGAGCACCAGCATTGGCATCCAAGGGAGGCATTTAATCTTTATTTTTAGCATGGCCATTCTTTACTTCTGGTCAGTGCACACTTTTCTGTAGTAATTAAAGCAGATGTACAATGTATGTTGGATAGGCCACAAACAGGCTATTTTGTGGCCTGTCATGTATAAGCCAGAATGACTTCCCCATACCTCAATATGTGAGCATTTCTTTTTAGCACAGGTTACCAGAAACTTAGTATCTTAAAACAACACAAGTATTTTATCTTACAGCTGTAGAGGTCAGGCATCTGAAGTGGGTCTCACTGGGCTAAAATCAGGGTGTCCACAGGGCTGTATTTCTTCCAGAGGCTGGCGGGAAGACATTTCCTTGTCTTTCCAGCTTGTAACGATTGCCTCCATTCCTCGGTCATGGCCCCGCATCACTCTGAGCTCTGCTTCCATCCTCACATCTCCTTCTCTGACTCCTGCCTCCCTCTTTCACTTACAAAGATCCCTGTGATTACACTGGGTCCACCTGGGTAGCCCAGGGTAACCTCCCCATCTCAAGAGCCTTAATCTTAGTTATACCTGCAAAGTCCCTTTTGGCATATAAAGTAACATTCATAGGTTCTGAGGATTAGGACATGGGTAACTTTGGCAAGGGACAGTATTCTGCCTACCACAAAAAGTACCTAAAAAGAATTCTTAGCTAGATACATGAAAGACTTGGGGCTAGAGGTGTGGAGCAGTGGCTCTACCATGGTGCCCTTGAGACTTTGCCTCTATCCACATAGACTATGCAGGCAAAGACTTGACCTGTGGTGAATCTGGGTGTTGGCCCTGTGATCCTCCCAGAACGTGAGAGGATGAGAGGCCTGTCATGAGAGTTTCTCATTGCCTCCTGGGTTCTGATGCTGTAAGAGGCTTAGATTTTAAACTAGAAAGAACCTGACTATCTCTTAGGTAAGAGTAACTGAACAAATACTGTACATGTCACTTCAATGTCTCTGTATAATGTGTTCCTTTTTAGACGAGATCGGGCGCGTTCAGGGTGGTGTGGCCGTAGACTGTGTTCGTTTTTAGTTTATAAAGAGGTTATAAAAATAAAATGACAAAACATTTTATATTACTGATGTAACAGTGTTTATATAAGGTGTACTTCTAAAATTAAAAAAAATTAAAAGTTATGTATATTTAAGGTGTACAACATGATGATCATATACATACACGTAGTGAAATTATTACTGTGGTGAAACTAATTAAATGTCTTCTCATATAATTACCATTTTTCTGTCTGTATTAAAATATTAATTTGACATGTAATATAAAATTATTAATGAGATATTGTACATTCATTTTTTTTGTACTAAGTTTTCAAAATCTGGTGTTTATTTTACCCTGGCACACCTCAGTTCAGACTAGCTACATTTCAAGTTCTCAATAGCTATATGTGGCTATTGGCTACCAAACTAAACAGCCAAGCTCAGTGCCTGAAAGTTTATACCTTGAAAGAGAACAGAATAGAATGGAAAGTTTCAGCAGGCATTGCTCATAGTAAGGTAATAATTTTTCAGGGGATGCAAAGTGTGTTTCTGAATGAGGGTTGTGGTTTAAAAGTACGTTTGACAAACTCATAGACATAGAGAACAGACTTGTGGTTGCCAAGGGAGCAGCGGGAAGGGAGAGCAATGGACGGGGAGTTTGGGGTTGGTAGATGCAAACTATTACATTTAGAATGGCTAAACAACAAGGTCCTACTGTATAGCACAGGGAACTATATTCAGTATCCTGTGATAAGCCATAATAGAAAATAATATAAAAAAAGAATGTCTATATGTGTATAACTGAGTCATTTTGCTGTACAGCAGAAATTAACATTGTAAATCAACTATACTTCAATTAAAAAAATTAAAAAAAATATGTTTGAAAGCTGATGTATTATAGCACATTGATCCTTCTCCCAGCTTAAGTTTCTATGGAAATGTACTAAAGACAGTTGCTTTCTTGACAGTATGAAGAGCTCCATGGGGCACTTGCCAGGCTCACCACTTCTTGATGTCTACTCAAGCCTTAGATACTTAGATATGTATCAAGTAAGACTTAAAGGAGTACTTGAAGGATTATGCAGCTCACCAGTCTGCATGTATGCTCAAACTTTTCTGGACCAATCCAGATCAGCAGAAAGATGGGGCCCTTGACTCTAATCAGATTTTTTTTCCTATAATTTGATTTTGGTGTGATGTCATCATAATAATGTTCAAAGCTGCTATAAGGACAGTGCTGTCACCATGTATATGGGCACTTTAACACATTGCTGAGGGAATGCGCATTGGTACAACATTTCTGATGGGCAATTCAGTGATGCATATCAAAAAAATTAAAAATGTGTGTGCCCTTGGACCCAGCACTTCTAGGAGTTTATTCTTCCACTTCCAGGAATAAATGAAGGTGATAAATGTGTGTGTAAAATTTCAGCTCTACTAAATGCATTGAGGTATGTTGGACTGGATCCTGGGACAGAAAAAGGACATTGGTGGAAAAACTACTAAAGTAGTTTTCTGAATAAAGTATGGAATTTAGTTAATATTAATATCGAAGTTTGTTTCTTAGTTGTGACAAATATACCATGGTAATATAAGATGTTAATGTCAGGAAAAACTGGGTGTGGATGTATGGAAACTCTGTACTGTGTTTGCGACTGTTCTGTAAACCTAAAATTACTCTAAAACAAACTATTTATTAAAATATTTAAAACTTTAAAAATTTAATTTTTTATAAAAATAAGGATTTTCATTGTAGTACTACTTGTAAAAGCAAGAATTTGGAAACAGGCTAAATATCCAGTCTTGAAGATTGCTTAAATAATTTTGATGCCTCATACATAGGATGAAATACCAGGTAGTCATTTAAATGATGTTGTAGAATTGTATTTTTCAACAAGATGCTCATAATATATTAAGTGAAAAAACAACTTCCAAAATATTGTTTTATTAAAATATGTGCATAAAGAGAATTGGCAGAATGTTCACCAAAATATCAATAGTGGTTATCTCTAAATCAATGAGATTAGAGGAGATTTTTTAAAATATATATTTTGTGTGTATATGTGTTTTCTAGTTTTTCTTTACTGTGCTTGTATTGGTTTTCTAATAAGAATTTTTTAAGATTTTTTTTTTTTATTTGCAAAAGCAGAATGGATGAGTCAGAGTGCCCTGACATGGCGTGACAGTGATGAGTGTGCTCTTACCACAAACTTGGAAACAAGGGACTCAGATTGCCCTCTGAGAATCGAGCTCAGAAATCAACATCGAAAAGTATTAGCATTGAGTTGGGTGAAATCTCTTTAAAGAATCAGAATGACTCACAGGCCAGAATTAATGCTGGCTACAACCAAACTTGGCATTCAGAAATGCAATTCGGAATGTGTCTGTTGGAAAAGAATTGGTAAAGGATGCATGTGTCTAGAGGAAAATCCACAGAGATGACTGGTGCCCATCTCAGCAGGCCCAGGAATGAATTGCCCTGTTAGACTGGCCTCAGTTTCTCTTTCTTCCTGATAAGTCTGCCCTATGGTGAATTGGAAGCATCATCATGTTATCCTGGCCTAATAACAATAAGCGTTTCGATCATGTTAATTCTCTGACTCTAATTAGGGTTAGGCCCACTAAAGAGCCTGCCGGTCACTTCGCTCTCCATGTAGCCTGTCCACAGCTGGTCAGGCTGACATGAGCATCCATCCACTTGACAATGAGTTTCCTCATTGTGAATTAGCAGATTTGGCAGCGAATTTGATGAATGTCTCTGTGAGCACTGTTAGAATGAGTCAGTGCTCTGGGTCCAGTCATATCCATGGCTTTGACAGGAGGAATTTATGAGCCCAGGAGGGGAGGGACCAGATTGTGGACCCTGTGAATTGCCCAAGATAACAGTCTCCTTTGGGCCTTGTTAGGCATCCTCTCAGCCTCATCTCCTCAATGCTACGAGTTGTATTTCTCTTGGTATGTGGCAGCTCACTCATTTTTTTTGCAGTACCTTGCCATTCCATCTGATATTGAGAAAACCACTCTGGGTAGGGCAGCAGAATCCAGTGGGGTGAGTGCTACAGGAACCAAGTCAAAGAACTCAGAGAGACATGGGAACCTGACAGACTTCCACTGGGGGGTTGAGTAGTTTCAGGTATTGACCCCAGGTTGGTCGAGATAGCTCGTATCACTGTCCATCGTAGCTCTGTTGTGGTGAGAGAAATATTAAACTTGGAGTCCGCAGGTTTCCGTGCCATGATTTTGGCCTCATTATCTGGGTGACCTTGCACAAGCCAACTTTTAGGTCCTTGACCATAAAGTTTAGGATATATGTAATGCATAATAATAATAATATGTATCACACAGAATTATTATAAGTTTAATTGCTGTGATTGATGGAAAAGTATACCATAAGCTGAAAGAACTTTACCAAGTAATGTTATTTCTTTATCCATGAGCCATAAGTAGAATTTCTGTGTGTGAGCGATTCTTGAAATGCAAGCAAATTGAAATTTTTGTGTCCTAGAAAGTGGAAAGCTGATTTAGTTTGTTATGTAACGTATAGAAATCTATCAGTTACTGAAAAGACAGCCAGCAATGCCCTAGCTTGCTCAAAACTTCATAATTGAATATTTAAATTATATTAAGACTCTAACAACTAGGTTTTGTTCTGAATGATTGCTTTGCATCCAAATTATATTTCTATTTACTTTTTTTAACGTACAATTTTATAAAGGTGATTCTTTTACTGCCAAAAATTACAAAGTGCTACAGAAGCCTCTCCAACCTAGAAGCCCCTAGAATTCTTATGGGTAATTTTTTGTGAGCTTATGGCCACATTACCTGATTCCCTTGTCTGGCCTGTGCCCTACTTGGAAGATTAAGTTCACTTGTGACCTTTGCATGGCGACACATAGTACAGCAAGAGAAAGACCTCTGGAACTGTAGTTAGAAGACCCTCATTGTGTGGCTTCTGGTATATCCTTTCACCTCTCCAGGCCTCAGATTCCTTTAATAAAATGGGAAAAAAGACTTTCTTTTTCCATTGGGCATCTTTATCCACCATCGGCTTCTTCTTATTTGGTTCACACTTTTCCCTCTGCTTGGAATGCCCTTAATCCTTTTCTCCTGTTGAAATTCTACTTGTCTTTCATGGTCAGCAGATGATACTTCTTATTTGAAGCCTTCTATTCTTTCTTCAGTTAGATGATCTCCCACCTTCAAACTCCTATAGCAGTTAAACCGTGCTTCTCTCTCACTGCATTTACTCCAATTTAATTATTATAATAATTATTGCTGTATAGGCAAAATGATCATATCCATGTAACAGAGCTTTGTTTTTGATGAATACAAAGCTACATGAAAGTTTATATAGATATCTTCTCAGAATACTGGATTATTTTTTAATGAGATAACCATAAGAAAATAGATAACTGAAAAGGAAGTCCATTTCAAGGAGAGACTGAGCTGTTAAAACTATCTTAGCAATGATAAAGTAGAATCCATCCTAGAAAGTCTGCCTCAGAAGTTTGAGGCAAAATCTGGCCCCACTTCTAAAATTTCTGGCCCTAAGTATCTCATTTGTTAAGATGTGTGAAAGGGAGTTTGCCCTGTTTGCGATGCTCAGCAACTTTGAATACCGTTCTCGTATCTGAGGAATATCTTAATTATAAATTTTGCTTCCTCAAGGAAGAAGCCAGCATTTTCAGGGCATAGGCATGTGACCACATGCTCCATTAGCCAGAGCTATTCATGTGAGAATTCATTTTATTTGGAGCGATCTGGGAATCAGCTGTTGTAAGAACTCCATCTTTTTTAGTGAGAGTGGTGGTGTGGCATCTGTTCTGGGGGTCAGCAGTTGCTGCCTCTTTGTGTCCAGGCCGTAAGATTGGTAGTGCAAGCCACAGTGTCTATGCACAGGTGCAGGGACTGAAATACCTTTACTGGAGTGCTTGAGTAGCATGATTTGGGTGTTGCTCCTGGTGGGTAGACTCCAAACTGGATCTAGGGCTTTCTCCAGAGGTTCTGTGTACTATTTCAATAAATCTCTTTTCTGCTTAAATTTGATGGAGGGATTCACTCGGTTGCAACCAAGAACTCTGACTAATAAGGTGGACATAATTCTATATGACAGGATGTTGAATGTGATTCTTCCAGTTTCCTTGGAATTTTAGCAAAAATCCCAAAGGAGAAGAAAAACATAATAGGTGCACTTCCTAAAGCAAGGTACTGGGTACCTCTGCCAGACCACCTGAACAACCGTAGATCTGGTTCTGTCGATATTAGCCAAATCCCTTTCTAAGCCATATGAGAAGTGGAAGCTGAACCTCCAGGAGAGTGATGAATTCCTTTGGAGAGAGTTGTCTTTATCCCATGGGTCTCAATCCAAGTTAGAGAGCCTTGGAAGGAATCATCAAATGAAACTTGAGATCATGTGTCTCCTGTAGGTTGAGGGAATAGAGGAGCAGATACTTAACTCATTCCTTGTCTGTGACTCCAAAGGCCATGATTCAGTGATGCTCATATTTTCTCCATTGGGGGTTACTACCAGATAAAAATGTATATGCATATATTCATAACCAAGTCACCTAGTTTGTAATCTGTATATAGTACTCATGCCGTCAGCTTTGTATAATCTTTTCATTGTCTTTTTGAAGCCCTCCATTAAAAAATTCCCTGTAGGTGTTATCGTAGCCAGTGATCTGGAGTGAATGGATCCCAAGTCTTGCTGTAAAGATTTTGGTACCTGAATAGGAAGAATAGTTGAACAAATCTACCACCCTCTACCCTGTTATCCCCCCTCCCCAACACACAACCGTCATCTTTGGAAATATTGATCAAATCAGGCAAGTATTTATCGTGTTTTCCCTGAGTTCTAGACACCCCTAGCTCAGTACCTGGCAACATGGTGGATGATTCTTTCCTAGAAAACATCCATTGTGTTTGATATCAGTTTTTGTATCAGTAGCCGACAGCATTTTTAGCAGCCTAAAATGATGATTAATGCTTGTGACTTTCTGGCGTCCAGTAATGTTTTCCTCCATTTTCACTGAGGCTGGCAAGGGCAGCGATACTGCATTTGTCTTACAAATTCGCTGGGGTAGAGCCAGAGTAAACATCGACTGGAGGTTCCATTTAAGGCCAACTCATTAGAATTTTAACCAATTTGCAAGAATAATCTCAATTAGCACAACTCATTAGACTCTAATTGGACTTTAAGCCCTTCTTGTAACCTGGTAGCCTCGGTGGGGTTCCCAAGGATGTGTTTTCGGGGGTGGATGTCTATAGGGTTGTGTACCTGTGGACGTGCCAAAGAGTTAATTTTCCCACAGCAGGGTGGAGTAATCCAAAGAAAACAAACAAGGAATCAGACGGGCTTGACAAAAGCACTATATGATCGTAAAAGGCAACAGGAGCCAGGCTTTGCTTTAGAAAAAAAAAGAAAAAGACTTCTTTTTCCTTCTCTCTAATCACAGCCAAAAGATGCTGCTGATGCTAATCTATGCTCAAGATTGGTCAAAGAAAATATCTTTGGAGACCAGCCACTGCTCTGTCATTCCAGGCCAGCTTTAGGTAACCTTAGGATGACTTACTATTACGCCAAAACTCTGTCCTGGCCCTCGTCCTAGCCTAGTACCTATCATGCGCCTGCCACAGTGTCTCAGGCGCCTCTTCACTCTGGACGGTATCTGTAAAGTGTCTAACCCGTGTTCTTCCAGTTAACTCTTTATAGATGCCAGTGCTTCCCCTCCCCCTTACCATCCTGGAAGTTATGAAATCTTTGAAATATGTTGATTTCAGTTGTGAAATATATCACCTCAAGACTCAAGACACCCACTATCTTTTCATGTGTCTGATTCCCAGGAGTTCATAGACTTGGAAGAGAACCCAGGGGTCCCACCCAGCAGAACTTCCAACTTGCAATAGCATGCACAGGTGCTGACTGCCATCACTTCCAGTAACAGGGGTCCACCCTGTCTTCCTGTCTTCCACCCACCCAAGTGTTTTGATTTCTAGAGCCACACTGACTGTGCTGAATCCAGCTCCCATACAACAGACAGCCTTTCAAACATGTCCACCACTTCCTTGACTCACTCTTCTTCAGGTGAAGAGCTCCTTCCTCCCTCAACCAATCCTTAGGTGGTGCTGTTCTGAGATCTTTCTCCATCCTGACCTACAGCCCTCCTCTACTTTTTTACCCTTTCTTTTTTACAGTGAAGGGCTTAAAACAGAGAACATCCTTTCCCCTGCACTCCACCCCAACACTGGCATAGGATATATTTTTACCTTTCTCGCCCTGATCTTTGTACTTCTGTCGATATGGTCAGCATGTGGTACCTTTAGCTTTATCTTTGTCAGACCTTTGGCTCATACCAAGCATCACGTCGACCAGCCTCTCATACCCTGGCCTTTTCCATGCAGCAATACAACTGAGTTCTGTGATGCCCCTAAGAGCGGGACTTTGTACTGACCTCATTTGACTTTGTCTTGTTGGATCTGGATGGTCTTTCTCAGTAACCCACTCAAGTATCAAGAAATAAGGACTGTCCAGAGCTGTGCCTTGAGGTGAAGTGTAGTCTCTGTTGTTCACCTATTGTAGCATACTGGCTTTTACTCAGAAAGCCCAATTTGTGATTTTTCTCACCCACAAATCTCCAACCAACTGAATTCCAGATTCTGGCCTCGTTGTCTGCTCATAGGGCAGCGTCTTAGAAGTGAAGAGAGCTTTGGAGAAGGTAAAAAATAGAGGAGATATTCTTCAGCTCTTCTTTCTTTGCTTTCTTTTCAGGGATTGAATAGTTACCCCTCAAGAATCAAGTCATGTCTTTCAAACTTAAAATATCATTTATTGGGACTTCCCTGGTGGTCCAGTGGCTAAGACTCTGTGCTCCTAATGCAGGGAGCCCGGGTTTGATCCCTGGTCAGGGAAGTAGATCCCACATGCATTAGAATTCGCGTGCCACAACTAAAGAGCCTGCATGCAGCAATGAAGATCCTGCGTGCTGCAACTAAGACCCAGAGCAGTGTAAATAAATAAATAAATATATTTTTTTAAATGTCATTTATTTCTCTATTACTTACAATCTAATAGAGGCTGGGCATGGGGAGAAGGGCACACTCAGCATGTAATAGAGGAAAGAGCACTGCATCAGGAGCAAGACTGCTTCATGGGCATGTGACTTGTGATTTTACACTGGGCCCTGTGCTCGGAAGAGCCCTGTGTTTGGCTTAATGCTCTGTTGTTGCCATCTTGAAGTTCTTCCTTATTGAACAAGGGGCCCTACATTTTCATTTTGCACTGGGCCTAACAAATTTTGCAGCTGATCCACCTTGATTAGGAGTGTTTCTCTCTCTCCCCCCTCACCCCCAATCTTGGCATATTGTCTTACCTCATATCTGCCATAGGGAAAATAATAGGATTTCCACCTCTGGCAATCTATGAGTCTAAAACAAAAAAGGTAGAAAAAGGGAGCAGTGGGCTCTGTCAAGAATTGCAGGTAGAACTGAAGCTTCACATAGGTCTTTTTTTTTTTTAATTAATTTATTTTATTTTTACATTTATTTTTGGCTGTGTTGGGTCTTTGTTTCTGTGAGAGGGCTTTCTCTAGTTGCAGCGAGTGGGGGCCACTCTTCATCGCGGTGTGCGGGCCTCTCACTATCGCAGCCTCTCTTGTTGCGGAGCACAGGCTCCAGACGTGCAGGCTCAGTAGTTCTGGCACACGGGCCTAGCTGCTCTGCGGCATGTGGGATCTTCCTAGACCAGGGCTCGAACCCGTGTCCCCTGCATTGGCCGGCAGATTCTCAACCACTGTGCCACCAGGGAAGCCCCCACATAGGTATTTTGAACTTAGCTGGTCCAGGTCCCTCATTTTATACTGGAGGAAACTCAATTCTTAAAAGAGAATGTGGTCTCCTCAAGTCCCGTAACACATTGGAGTAGAGATTTCTGTGGATGACTTCCCTCCCCAGAGGAGCCTACCAGGAAGGGAGCCAATGTAGCCATCATAGCCATTGTAGGCAAGGATGTGGCCAGTGAGGGAGCAGGGAGAGTGAGATCAGACTCTTCTTACTCCAGTGCCTGCCTTTCTCCTGCTCTCTGAAGCACACACACACATACTCTAAATAGATTTAAGCGACTTTGGCACAGTTCCAGTGATAAACCCAAACCACGCAGAGTCCTAGGTAGGAAATTGATCCCAGTGGTGTAGAGAACTATGGAGATGCCTGTGCAGGCCAACCATACATCCTCTGGGGACCTCCAGGATTGGCTTGCCGTTTGAGTGCCCTGTAGGTACTTTGTCCTTCCTAATGCTGTTCTGTCCCTCCTTCCTATAATCCCTCTGACTTTTAACATCTCCTTTCCCAAATGCCAGTATCCCCTTCCATCTCTTTCTTTTCCCATAGTTACTCTTCCCTTGTAAATTTGAAGCCCCCAGTCCCCTCCTGTGTCATGTAAATACTCATGACTTGTAGCATCTGCCCTGAGTGCAAGCTTCTCTCTAACCAACCTTCTCTGCTGCTGGGTGACATGCTGAGGCTAAGAAGGAGGGAAGAAGGATGTGAGGGTTTGGGGAGCAGCTCCTCCACAGTTTACTTTTTCCTCCAACTATCTTAAAAATACAGTTTCACATGGCAAAGATTTGTGTCCTGTTGGAAACCTTCTTTGGATCTGTGTACTATTTCCATATTTCTCCTGCTAGAGTAATTTTGACTATATAATTCTAAAACACTCTTAACTCTCAGCCATGCTCCTCCGTTATATTACCTGGCCTCAATGGCATGTAAGCTCACCTCTTCACTTTGCCTTGGACCAGGCTCCCCAGCTCTTGCTAGAAGTGCTCCAGCTTCACGGCTCTTTCATTTTCCAGAAAGTGCTCTGTATCCTTCACCTCAGAGCTCATGCTTTAACAACTCCCACCCCACTTTCCCCCACCACATTTCCCCAGTGAAGCCTTCTTTGGCCATTAGACCAGTTTATGTATCTCCGGTGTTTACTCTCACTAGCCTACCACTTATGGCTCAGTTACAATCATGTTTGTTTCCAATGTAGTTATGACTATTTTGATTCAGGTTTGTGTCCCTCACAAAATTAAAACACAAAGGGCTAAAATTTACCAAGAGTTTACTATATCCCAGGGGCTTTACATATGTCATATAATGTTTAAAATATTCCTAAGAGGTAGATACTGTTACTATCCTTCCCATTTTACAGATGAGGAAACCGAGGCACTGAGAGATTTAATCCATTTATATTCAAAGTCACATGACTTACAGGTGAGAGAGTTGGTCATCAGACCAGAAAGGTGGTTTGGCTCTAGAGCCCGTGCTCTTCACTGCTGTGCCATCTGCTATGACACTAGGAGCTGTGGCTGTTTGCTTACTGTGGTATCCTCCATGCCTAACTCCTGGCATACAACAGGTCCTCAGTAAATACATGCCGATTCCGTGATTGGTCATGGAAGTTGACCAATCACTTTTTCTTAATTTTATTGTTTGTTTGCTCCTCGTTGCACGGAGAAGGGAATAGGACAGATACGTGTACACAATAATGCTGGTGGTTAGAACTCTGCCTTCGAAGCATCTGGTACTTTTATATGCAGACCACGGAAACACTAGGAAAGTAGAGCTGACAATAGGATTATGACTTTAGGACCTGGTGCTGCAACCTCACTGCTTACCTTTTAGTTACTGTGGCCTGTCCTGACCATGCTCTACTTTGGTGTCAGTGTAAAATAGCCCTGCAACACTTCTGATGAAACCCGACCCAAGAATCATGGAAAGAGATGATGGGTGGAGACCCAGCTGACATTCTCTCTTTCAGATGTGGTTAAGGGTAGAATACCCTCTCAGTGTGTCCTAAACTTGGCCATATTGTGACTAAGGAGGATGATTCATCAGTTATCTTCCTATTTTCACTATTAAAACAATTCTAACCCAACCCAGTTTCCATTATAATGGAGGGCAAACCTCAGCCATGTTGAGTTTGTTAATATTTAAAGCAGAGATTGAAGGGGTTGGAGAGCATAAAGGCAGTCCCTCAGGGAACACATATCCTGAATTATGGTCCATTACAGAGCTTAAGGACAAGGAGTTCTGATTACATCCCATGTTATTTCATTCAAGTATATAAAGATTAACCTGGGCCAGGCTCTGTAGTAGTTGTTGTGGGTACAGAGAGGAATAAGACAAAATTACTTCCCTGGGTATGTGTCTATGGGAGCATACATCTGTATGGGGGGTGGGCAGGTATTCACTGTAATACCAGGCTGAGTGTGCTGGGTTAGTTCAGTTAACTTTCTTAAAATGCAAGAAGACCCTTAAAAGAAATGCCATTTGGGCTCTGTCTAAGAGAATCTGGAAGATTGATCAGAAGAGATGGTGGAAAGTGTATTACAGGTAAGGAGGATAGAATCAACAGAGGTCTGAAAGATGAAGGTATTTTGAGACATAGGAAGCCATTGGTCTGGAATGGATGGTATATTAGGTATTGAAGGAAGGCCTGTACTACATGAAGAGGAGAAAGCATATTGGAGCCACACCATGGAGGGTATTTACAGTTTAGCTAATGGGGGAGAGGTGGTCCTGGGGGAAGGGATCTTCCACTTCACCTCTCTCCTGTCTCTAACATCCTAAGTTAAAATTCAGGTCCAAGATAAGAAGGCTGAAGGCAGAGAAGATGAGACCCGTAGCCCACATGAGTCGTCCTTCAAGAGGCCCGACCAGCTCTCCTGCTTCCTAAGGATTTAATCCACAAACGCTTATTTCATATCATCCTTTCAGCACCATTCCACCTATGTGTCAACCAATCTAGGTATCGATACTAAATTAAACCGTAACTGAATTCCTACTATTTCAAGGTGCTCTGTTAGATGTTGAGAAGAGATATTAAATTGAATAAGACAAGCAGCCTTTGTGTGCCAAGTTTTTACTATATTTTTACAGTAGTTCTGTGAGTTTGGTATAGATGATAAACTCAGGCTTTAAAACGTTAAGTAGCTTGCCCAAGATCATGTAGAGAGTAAGTGGTTGAGCCTGAATTCAAACTCTGGAAGCTCCTGGACCTCGGTTTCCTAGTCTGTTATGTGAAGAGACTATAAATAAATACATCATGGAATAGCTGAAGATTAAATGACATAGCATAAGTAAAGCCCTGGCACAGTGCCTCACACCTAGTTAACTATTGTTATTTTTATTGCTTTCTACAGAGTTAGTGCATGGCAGAGCTGCGACTGGGGCTCAGGGGTGTCTAAGCTACCCCCAGGTCATGTTCTTTTTTGTAGCTCCATAGTGTCTCCCTGCAATACGATACAGCATATTTTGGTTTAGCTTCTCAATATCAAAACTGAAGGTATAAATAGACTAGAGAACCAAGTGATGGCTTAAAGTGATGCTGGAAAAGTGATGAACAAAGTAGATGACTAGTCTGAAGTATGTGCCAATCTGCCATTCTTCAGGATTCACTAAGCTCTCTCCTAGGATCAAATCCAATTCCAGTGAAAACCTGCATCCAGCAACTGTCGGACTTGAGCTCCCGATGGCTTGCCTTCAGATAAGAGCAGCATGACTTTATGCTCATTGCTTCTACAGCAGTCACCACATCCAAAAAGTCTTTGGAACTTGGCAGCTTTAGGCTTACATCCTAATTCCAACTTGTGTGCTCTCTGATCATGGGTTAGTTACTTAATTTCTTTCAGTTTCAATTTCCTCCACTGTCAAATGGGAATAATAATACCCACTCACAGGGTTGTTGTAAGGTTAGATGAAAATTAAAATTATATACAGCATTTGGTACTGCATCTGACTAACAGAAACTCTGTGAGTGGTAGCTTTTATTTTAAGAAAGTTTACATCTTTCATAAGAAGGTTGTTGATAAGTCTTGGATAACAGTCCATATGATATGTATACTTTATAAGTACTTCTTTGAAAGAGAGCGTCATTTCTCCCAGTCCAGCTCTTTCCGTGACATTACACAGAGAAATATACAAGAAGCCAGCAGGAAGCCCAGAAGAGACTTGCTGCCACCCCAAATTTCATTCTAAACAAACCCACTGCATGGAAGCCTGCACTCACACAAAGATAAATCAGTATGCATTTACTCCCTTCTTAAAGGACTTGGAAAGAGAATTTGAAATCTGTCCAAAAGTAGTTTGGGAAGGCTTAAATGTAAAATAAAGAATAAATTTTATATTAGGATCTTGGGTGATTATTTAAAATTTATTTTCCATTTTATCATGTTTTGCAGGAAAAGATACAAAAACAATTAAGTAAAAAATGTAAAGGGATTAAATATTTTAAAAATTGTCTTTTCTTCAGCTTTCTAGGAGCACATAATTAAGTCCAACATGTATACTCCACTTCTGTATTATTTCCTTTTTGCTGTCCATTTTTAATGTCCATCATTATATTTTCATCTTAACTCCATTACTTCTTATTCTATTTCTGTTCTCTCCTTTTGTATTTTTAGGTTATGTTTTTTGAGGGCAAAACACCTAGTTCATTTGGTCAGTTAGTCAAATTATTGTTTATTCAATTATAGGAAAAAATTTAAAACCATAATATAAAAAAAAGAACCCAACAAAATATCCAAACTACCATGACCACCACCAACAGCCATCAAACCCTACATCTCAGCTTTCTCTTAGGGACTCAGTAGATCAGCTTCAAAGAGCTGACTGTGCTGTTCAGTTTTTGTTGGCAGTGGTGGTAAAGCCACTCTCTTTTTGTTTATAAAGTCAGCTAAATCAATCCCTCATTCATTTATTCCTCTTTAATCCTTAGAGTTGAGTGTCCTTTCATGGTATTTCTTATTCCTAGAGCGGTTGAATTTTTCAACCAATGAAGAACTGATTGTTTTTTTTTTAACATCTTTATTGGAGTATAATTGCTTTACGATGGTGTTAGTTTCTGCTTTATAACAAAGTGAATCAATTATACATATACATATGTTCCCATATCTCCTCCCTCTTGCATCTCCCTCCTTCCCACCCTCCCCATCCCACCCATGCAGGTGATCACAAAGCACTGAGCTGATCTCCCTGTGCTATGCGGCTGCTTCCCACTAGCTATCTATTTTACGTTTGGTAGTGTACA
>RJWK010007779.1:26307-49170 GCA_004363435.1 Platanista minor | reverse complement strand
CGCGGGCCTCTCACTGTCGTGGCCTCTCCCATTGCAGAGCACAGGCTCCGGACGCGCAGCCTCAGCGGCCATGGCTCACGGGCCCAGCCGCTCCGCAGCATGTGGGATCTTCCCGGACCGGGGCACGAACCCGTGTCCCCTGCATCAGCAGGCAGACTCTCAACCACCGCGCCACCAGGGAAGCCCCTGTGTTTTCTTTACCTGTGTTTTCCGTATCACCATATTGAATGGGGAGGGTGGGGAGAGAGGCTGTGTGAGGGTAAGAAAGCCTGGAAACCCAGGGGAAGGGTGGTGAGTCCAGGTTTGGGGTCCCCAGATGCTGTAGTGGGCCGGGCTGTGGTCAGCTACTCCTGGCATCGCCCTGGGGCTGACACTCCTTGGAGGAGAGGTCTGGGTGAGTAATTTAGGGATGGCACAGAATCCCCCACCAACCAACCCTCTTGCTGAGCAGCCAGCAGGGGGCGCTTCCTGAAGGGCAAAAGGTGTCGGACCCACTGGGATTCCCACGACCTGGGGAATAGCATCTGAAGCGCTTCACTACTCTGCCCAGGCTTGCCTCTCCAGCCTCGTGACCACTGCTGGCAGCCCCGCCCTGAGGGATTCATAGCTTCCTAAATCTGTTATCCCGTGTCACACCTCCATGCCTTTGCCCATGCTGTGCACTCTGGCTGGGGTGCCCTCGCTTGTGATCAAAAGAATCTCAATAGGAAGAAAAATGTCAAGGGTAAGAAGGGAGAAGAGCTCGCTGCTTTGTGAGTGAGTGAGAGCGTCTGCAAGGAGAGCATGCATTCCAGAGCAGAAGAAAATGCTGGGCTCTTTCTGGCTGGGGCCCCACCCCCTTCTTCCCCTGGACCCAGCTGCCCCTGTGGTGGTCCAGACACTGGGTGAGGACCTCTGGCTGTGGAGTCAGGTGGGATTCAATCCCAGCCCAGCCACTTGCCAGCAATGGGAGCCCAAACAGTTCCCTCCAGGAGCCTCAGTTTCTTCATCTGGGAAATGGGGTGATGATGCTTATACAAGATGGAGGGAGGTGACTCATGTAAAGAGCTGGCACATGGGCTGGCACGTAGGACTCACTCCACAGATGGTCCTGGCTGTGACTTAGGGCTGGTATTCAGGGGCAGAGCTGGACCCCAGTCCCTGTCTTGGGCTGAGTTTGGATTGGGGGCTTGTTTTACAAAGTCACGATAGTAGGTCCTTGAACTGCAGGCTGGGCTGTGGACTAATGACAAGCCACTTGGCATAGATTTCAGGCTCCTCAAGTCCCCCCAGATCTGTGACAGGGCTGAGCCTGCAGGCGGGGACCAGCGAGCCTCACGTTAAACTGAGGTGTTGAAGCATCTGTCGTGCCTGTTCTGTGCCGGCTGCTGGGATAACTCCCATGCTCTGCCCCAGACGGCTTCCGCTCCAGTGGGGGAGGCTGATGTGCAAAAGACAGTGACAACCGTGAGTGCTGGGATCTGCAGGAGGCTGCAGAAAGGCAGGGGGTTGTCACTCTTCTGAGGGGTGGGTGGTCAGGACAGGCTTCTTGGAGGAGGTGGTATTGAATGAGCATCGGTTTTAAAAGCTAAGTAAGAAGGAATTAACCGGGGTGAAGGGGCCGGGGAATGTGTGCATAGGAACCACCTGAAATCAGGCAGCAACGTGTGGGTCACGGGAGAGGAGTGGTGGGAACTGCAAGCAGCTTTGTGTCGGGCCAGTCCCTGCCTTTAACCGGTGCGACTTCTGGGTGGGCCAGCCAGAGGGAGGGCAGCGCTCTCCACGTGGGAGGGGATGTGTCCCGAGGCTGCTCTTGGTCAGCTCAGGCCTGAGACTCGAAGCTACACCTCCTGACGTCTCTACATCAGGGCCCCAAGCTCAAACTTCAGAGAAAAGATGGTGTCTTGGTCAGCTCAGGCTGCCACAACAGGACATTCCAGACTAGGGGGCTTGAACAGCAGACATTTATTTCTCACAGTTCTGGAAGTTGGGGAGTACAAGGTCTAAGATTACTAGAAGTTCCAGTGTCTGGGGCGCGGGGGGGGGGGCTGCCTTCTCATGGTATTGTCACGTGGCTGTGGGAGAGAGGAAGGGCCACGTCTCTTCCTCTTCTTTTTTTAAAGGAATTATTCATTTTTATTTTTGGCTGCATCAGGTCTTAGTTGTGGCAGGCGGGATCTTTTGCTGTGGTGCACGGGCTTCTCTCTAGTTGTGGTGCGCGGGCTTAGTTGCCCCGCGGCATGTGGGATCTTAGTTCCCCGACCAGGGATCAAACCCGTGTCCCCTGCATTGGAAGGCGGGTTCTTAACCACTGCGCCACCAGGGAAGTCCCTCTTCCTCTTCTTATAAGGACACTAATTCCATCCTGTGGGCCCTACTCTCATGACCTCATGTAACCTAATCACCTCCGCAAGGCCCCACCTCCAAATACCATCAGCGTATAAGTTTTGGGGGGAAAATGATTTAGTCCATAACGAGGGGAAGACCCGGCTTCTGGCCTCTTTATCGCCAGGCCTCAGAGCACTGTGATATCAGCTTTCCTGTGTATTTGAAATTTGCTGATTTTATCAAATGTGATCAGCCGCTGTTAACTCATGCCCTCAAACCCCCATGCCACCTTGCCTGTCACCCTGCTGATCATCCCCTCGGATGAGATGGACTGTACACTGCAAAAGATCTGTGCTTTGGAGAGGATACAACACCCTCTAAATGCACATTATTGTTACTTTTATTACAGGCAATGGAGCAAAACCACCCATTCAAAAGAGCTTAATTTAGTCAGATCAAGCATAAGTGCTACTTGAGTTGAAAGCTCATTCTCTTTTGCAGTATTTTCTTTTGGGTATAAATCAAGAGAAGGGCTTTTAGAATATTTTTAGTATAAATATGTTTCAATCACACGGTCAGTCACTTGTCGGCACACTTACCTGTCAGGATCTCCATGTGATTACGGAAATTGACTTTTGCCTCGACAGCCCTGCAGATCTTTCTCCAGTCGAACCATATCTGATTTCATCGATTTGAAAAGGAAGCTGGGAAAATCACCCACAACTTGGCACGGAAAATCAGGTGTCCTGCAGGATGGTGGAAGGTTCCATTGGCAGACCTGACCTCTCCGTGAAATTGGAAATCACTCTGTAGTTTTGTCGGTGGGTGGGAGCTCCTAGGAAAGTTCCCTCCCCCAAATGGCTCCTCCCATTATACATGTGCTACCGATTCCACCCTTGAACATACAACCCTCAAATCCTCCTGTTAAAGTGAAATGCCCCGGGAGGCACAACACCATAAACCAAGACGGATGAACCACACAGCTGCTGACAATCCCCTAGCAGACATTGCTCCTGGATCAGGCACAGGGTCCTGTTGAGCCTTGATCTCAGGGGGCAGCTCCAGGCAGACGCTGCCATTGGATCACAGTCAGCCGTCCCAGCCTGAATCCACGGTGGGGAATGAAGATGAGGATGAGGAAGATGGGGAAGAGGATGAAGGTGGTGGTGGTAATTCATTATGTTTTTTAAAAAAACTGTGGTAAAATACATATAACATTTACCATCCTAACCATTTTTAAGTGTATAGTTGAAAATCGTCAGCATGTTCACATTGTTGTGAGATCATCACCCCCATCTATTTCCAGAACTCTTTTCATCTTGCAAAACTGGAACTGTATGCAGTGAACAACTCGCCGCACCCCTTCCCCAGCCCCTGGCGACCACCTTTACAGTGTCTGTCCCTGTGGACTTGGCTGTTCCAAGTCCCTCACGCAAGTGGACTCATACAGTATCTGTCTTTGTGTGACTGGCTTGTTTACCCAAGCACACGTCCTCCAGGTTCACTCAGGGTGCAGCCTGCATCAGGATTTCCTTCCTTTTCAAGCCTGAATAATATTCCATCGTACGAACAGACTACATTTTGCTTATCTATCCATCGTTCGACAGACACTTGGTCCATCATGGCTTTGTACTTTGTTTATGACCCTTACAAAGCCCCCCTCAGTCTCATTTAGTCCCACAACAGCCCTGGTGGGCAGATACAGGAGTAGCAGTTTTTGGTTTTGATGCTATTGAATAGTCAGGGCCCCAGAAATTCACAATTCAGGGCTTGCCACACCCTTCTCCTCCTCCTGGGGCTCCTGAGGGGGCTGAGCCCACTTCACCATCTCAACATGAAGTTCCAGCGCTGGAACGTGGGGTTCCTGTGAGTGCCGGGGCAGTGGATGTGTCTGGGGTCGAAACCACTTGTGAGACGTTCTCCTCCTGATTCTGAGTCACGGACTCACCACACTGTGGATGCCGCTGGAGAAGACGGACATGGGAAGCCCCGTCCCGAGCATTTACCCACCCCACCACCTGGACGGCAGAAGCAGCAGGCAGATTTGCACAACGTTTGGTGTCCGGGCCCTGCCCACCTGTCCACGTGACCCTGTCACCTGCCTGGAGGACCTTGACTAATGGGGGGGGGCTGCCGTTAAGGAGGGGCTGAACAGAGGAAAATGTCCCTTCACATGCCGTGGACATGGCAGGCAGATGAGACTTGTCGTTGAGAGACTGGGGTGGAGGTTTGGACGTTCAGTGACCTCCTCCTGAGTCACCCAGGGAGTAGGCTATGGACTGGTGGTGGAAATCATTCAATCCTCAGCGTGGATGAACTCATCCTCGAGCAGGGCACGGGGCTGCAGGGCACGGGCTGCTGGTTGGCCAGAGAAGGAGGAAGACATGGGGTGGGCTCTGGGCAATTAGGGGAGAGCAAGGAGCGGGGGGGGGCTGGGTTGGGGGGCATGAAGGTGGCTGATAATATGGAATATTCTGCCCCCGCCAAGGATATCCGACCCTAATCCCCAGAACCTGTGATGATGTTGCCTCATATGGCAAAGGGGACTTTGCAGGTATGAAAAAGTTAAGGATCTTGAGATGGAGAGATTGTCCTGGATTATCCGGGTGGCCTAAGGTAATCACCAGGGTCCTTCTGAGAGGGAGGCAAGAGGTCTGAGAAGGAGATGTGATGATGAATGAGAGGTCAGACAGAGACAGATGGGAAGATGCCAGGCTTCTGGCTTTGAAGAGGGAGGAGGGGGCCACGAGCCAAGGAATGTCGGTGCCTCTAGAAGCTGGAAAAGGCAAGGAAATGGATTCTCCTCTAGAGCTTTCAGAAGGAGCCCACCTTGCCAACACCTTGATTTTGGACTTCTGGTCCCCAGAACTGTGAGAGAATAAAATTTGTTGTTTTAAGCCCCAAGTTTCTGGTACTTTGACCTGACCACTCATCACGTAGTCCCTGATCACCACCCTGTGTCTGACTGCGGGAGTCTCTCTCACCTGCCAAGTCAGCGTGGCTCATGTCTCTCTGATATCTGGACTCTGGACCTTCTCCAGAGTCAGGCAAACACAATGCAGACCAACAGCAAAGGCAAGCTGTGACTCTCGGCAAAGGTGCAGGGTTTCATGAAGTACCGCAGGTGAGGTCAGGGAACTGCTTCTGTCACGAGCAAGTGACAGAAGAACAGGGAATCAGCAAGATGCTCCCAAAAGAACGCTCTGATATGGCGAAGCCCTCAACTATGCTGGAGAAAGGACCCGCTTTCACTGTTCTACTGGGGCTCTCCAGAGAAACAGAACGAGTCGAATATACGTTGTATCTTATAATAAATCTCATTCTAGGTGTTGGCTCACACAATGATGGAGGCTGAGAAGCCCTACAACCTGCTGTCTGCTGCTGGAGACTCGGGAAAACTGGTGGTGTAGTTTGAAGGCCTGGGCACCAGAGAGCGGAGGTGTAGATTCGAGTCCGGGTCTGAAGGCATGAGAACCAGGCCACCGAGGGCAGATCAATGTCCCAGCTCAAGCAGCCAGACAGAGAGCAAATTCCCCCTCGCTCCACCTTTAGCTCTATTCAGGCCCTCAGTGGATGGGGTGAGGCCCACCTGTATCCAGGGGGACCATCTACCTTTGTCCATTGCTGCAAATGCTAATTTCTTCCAGAAACACCCTCACAGAGACACCCAGAAGTAATGTTCTACTCGCTCTCTGGGTGTCAAGTGGGCCAGTCATAACAAAAAAACCAAAGTGAAGAATGTTGTATTTCGCTATCACAGAACTTTCTTAGAAAAAAAAAATTACACTGGAAGATATCCCACTGCAAGCTTTGATGTCTATTTGGTCCTAAAAATCAGCCCTTTAGTCCAATTATATCTACAGTTTTCTTTTTTTTTTTTTTTTTGCGGTACGCGGGCCTCTCACTGTCGTGGTCTCTCCCGTGGCGGAGCACCGGCTCCGGACGCGCAGGCTCAGCGGCCGTGGCTCACGGGCCCAGCCGCTCGCTCCGCGGCACGTGGGATCTTCCCGGACCGGGGCACGAACCCGCGTCCCCTGCATCGGCAGGCGGACTCTCAACCGCTGCGCCACCAGGGAAGCCCATATCTACAGTTTTGTTACGTAGAGGGCAGAATAAGTTCCTGTTCGTAATTCTTGGCTCCATTTGTAAAACGTTTGATGGAAGTGAAGTATACAGCCTGCAAAGGGCAGGTATCACGAGGAAACAGCTCTGTGATTTCTCTGGCTGAACGCAGCTGTGTCCCAGCACCCAGAGCGGGAAGGAGAGCCGTCTGCTCCAGGAGCCCCCTTGAGCCTCTTCATTCTTCCCGTTGTAACTTAACGTGCCACCCCCGCTCTTTACCACGACATGCTGATTTCTGCTCTCATTCTCAGTGGCCTTTGTCCTGGACTGGTTTTGCTGTGAGGACAGAGCCTCTTGCTCTTGCATGTGTGAAAACAACAGGAAGCTGTCCTCTCGCGGTTGAGGACCAAGGTCGAGGGGTGGGCACGGTTGGTTCCTTCTGGAGGCTCTGGAGGGAACCTGTTCCAGGCCTCTCTCCTGGCTTCTGGTGGTTGCTGGCAGTCTGTGGCATTTCTTGGCTTGTAGACACATCACCGCGATCTCTGCCTCTGTCTCCACGTGGCCGTCCCCTCTTTGTCCTCTTTTCTGTCTCTTATAAGGAGATTGGTGGTTAGCTTTAGAACCCACGAGGATGATCTCACCTCCAGATCCTTAAATAATTCCATCTGCAAAGATCCTGTTTCCAAATAAGGTCACATTGACAGGTTCTGGGGGTTAGGATTTGGACGGATCTTCTCGGGGGGACAGAAGGCAACTCACGACAGACCTTCACCCCCTAGACCAGGCCCCAGGGTCTGGGGGGGTGGGGAAGACAGGGACCCCAATGTCAGGCCAAGTCAAGGAGGTGTGCCCCCCGAGTGGGACCCCGTGCTGGAGGAGGACGAAGTTCAGGGCGGGAGGGACATGAGAGCAGGTCCTGAAGCGCAGATGGGAACTGGGGGAGGCAGCCAGGCGAGGCCGCTGCCGGGTGGGAGGGGTGTGAGCAAAGGTACAGTGGAGCAAGGGGAGGTCGTCCCGCAGAGGGGTGGAGGCCAGCTCCCGGGGTGAGGGCTTTCGGGCTGCCTCTGTGGTGCTGTGCTGGATCAGAACAGGGGCAAGCGTGAGGACCAAGGTGGAGGTGAAGGGGTGGGAGTGAGGGCTGGGCCGCGGGCTGCGAGAGTTCAAAGCTTGACTCTGACAGTTAGCGGGTTACTTTGCACAACCCTCCCGCTGGGAGCCTCACTCTCCCCATCTGTAAATTGGGGCTGAGGGTCACAGGGCCCACCTCACGGGGACCTTGTGAGGAATGAGAGGCGAGGTAAGAGAAGCAGTGGCCTTTTCATCTCCGTTAGCTACTTGTACTATAATTTACCCCGTGTGCCCAGCAGCCAGCAGAGGCCACATGGAGGAAACACTCAAGAAATGGTGGTTAAACAAGTGAAGGATGAAAGCCCGAAGCACTTTCCTTTCTTTTTAAAAAACAGCTTTATTGAGGTACAACGTACACATCATAAGATCCACCATTTTAAGTGTACCATCTGGCGACTTTCAGTACGTTTCTAGATTTGTGCAGTCATCCCTCAATCCAGCTTTGGAGCAAGGCCACCACCCCAGCCTGTGCTCATTTGCAGTCAGTCCCCATCCCCACCCCCAGCCCCAGGCAACCACTGGTCTGCTTTCTGTTCCTACAAGTTGGCCTTGTCTGCACATTTGAAATAAATGGAATCGTACATTATGTCATATTTGGAGTCTGGCTTTCTTGCACTTGGCATGATGTTTCTGAGGTTTGTCCGTGGTGTAGCAGGCATCAGATATTCATTCATTCCCTTTCATTGATAAAGAAGCATTTCCTTGGATGCATCTGCCATATTTTGTTTATCCATCGCTCATTTGATGGACATTTGGGTTGTTTCTAGTTTGGGGCTATTATGGATGATGTTGCTGTGAATATTCACGTATAGTCTTTGTGTGGGTGGATGTTTTATTTTTCTCGGTTGGATTCGTAGGAGTGAAATTGCTCTCACATCCCTGTGAGGTAGGCATGCTTATAGTCACCCCCATTTAACAGATGAGGAGAGTAGGGGAAATTGAGTGTGTTATACAAAGTCCATGTTAACTTTTAAAGAAACTGTCAGCTTTTTTCCCCCAAAGTGGCTGTGCCATTGTACATTCCCTCCCCAGCAATGTGTGCAGCTCTAGTTTCCCCATATCTTTTTCACGTCTGTCTTTTTTATGATGGTCACTTTAGTGGGTATGTAGTAGGATCTCATTGTGGTGTTTTGTTTTGGCAGTACGCGGGCCTCTCACTGTTGTGGCCTCTCCCGTCGCAGAGCACAGGTTCCGGACGCACAGGCTCAGCGGGCCCAGCCATGGCTCACGGGCCCAGCCGCTCGGCGGCATGTGGGATCTTCCTGGACTGGGGCACGAACTGGTGTCCCCTGCATCGGCAGGCGGACTCCCAACCACTGCACCACCAGGAAAGCCCTCATTGTGGTTTTAATGTGCCTTTCCCTAATGACTAATGGTGTTGAATGTTTTCTTTAATGTGCTTAGTATCCATTTGCATATCTCCTTTGGTGGAATGTCTATTCAATTCTTTTGTCCATGTTTAAATTGCTTTTAATTTTTTTGCGGGGGGGATCTTCTCAAGTTTTAAGAGTCCATATGTTCTGGATCCAAGACTGTCCTTTACCCCATTGAATTGTCTTGGCACCTTTGCCAAAGATCAATTACCTAACGTAAGGCTTTATTTCTGGACTCTTAATTCTGTTCCATTGATTTATACATCTCTCCTTCCATGAACTCCCCAAAGCGTTAACTACTGAGGCTTAATAGGAAGTCTGAAAGGTAGAATAAGTCTTCCAACTTTGTTCTTTTTAAAAATTGTTTTGGCAATTTTAGGTCTTTTTGCATTTTCATATCAAATTAAGATCAGCTTATGAATTTCCATTAAAAAGTTGAATGAGATTTTGACAGGGATTGCATGGGATTCCTTGATCAATTTGTGGAGAATTACCATCTTGACAGTATTGAGTCTTCCAATCCATGAACATGGAATATTTCTGCATTTATTTAGAGCATGTTTAGTTTCTCCCTCTCGGTAATGTTTGGTAGATCTCAGTGTAGGTTTGCAGTTCTTTTGTGACATTTATTCCTAAGCACTTTATTCTTTTTGACGTTATTATAAATGGAATTGTTTTCTTAATTTCTTTTTTGGATTGTTTGTTGTCAGTATGTAGAAATACAGTTGTGTTTTGTATATTGATCTTGTATTGTGCAGCCATGCTAACCTCGTTCGTTAGTTCTAATAGAGTTTTTATGGATCTGTGGGGACTTTCTACATAAAGGATCATGTCATCCGTGAATAAAGATAGTTTAATGTTTTCATTTTGAATCTGGACGCTTTTGATTATTTGTTTTATTGCTCTGGTTAGAACCTCCAGTAAAATAATGAATATATTGAATAAACGTGGTACAGGCAGATGTCCTTGCCTTAGTCCAGATCTTTGAGGGGAAAGCATTTAGTTTTTGTTGTTGTTGTTGTTGTTTGTTTGTTTTCATCATTAAGTATAATACTGGCCGTGGACTTTTGCAGATGTCCTTTATCAGGCTGAAGAATTCCCTTTTATTTCTACTTTGTTGAGAGTTTTTATCATCAGTGGGTACTGAATTTTTTCAAATGCTTTTTCTGTACGATAATTATGTGATTTTTTTCCCTTTTATTCTGTTGATACGCTGTATTACCTTAATTGATATTTGGATGTAAACTAACCTTGTATTCCTAGGATAAATCCCACTGGGTCATGGTGTAGAATCCTTTTTGCCTGTTGCTGGATTCAGTTTGTTGCTGTTTTATTAAGGGTTTTGGTATCAGTTTAATAAGGGATAAATTGGGGAATAAATGAATTGAAAAGTGTTCCCTCCTCTATTTTCTGAAAGAGTTTGTGAAGGATTGATAATTTCTTCTTTAAATATTTGGTAGAATTCACCAGTGAAGCTGTGTGAGTCTGGGCTTTTCTTGTAGGAAGATTTAAAATTATTAACTCAGGTTCTTTGTTGCAGGTCTATTCAGATTTTGCATTTCATTTTGAGTCAGTTTTGGTAATTTGTGTATTTCTGGGAACGTGTCCATTTATCTAAGTAGTATAATTTGTTGGCATTAATTTCTCTCTTATTGGTCATGCTTGATTTTGGTAATTTGTGCCTCTTTTCTCTTTTGTTTTCCTTTGTTCTTCTAGCTAAAACTTTGTCAATTTTTGTTAATTTTTTAGAGAACCAGCTTTTAGTTTCATTGATTTTCTCTATTGCTTTTCTGTTATCTTTTTTTAAAAAAATGTATTATTTTTATTATTTATTTATTTATTTTTGGCTGCATTGGGTCTTTATTGCTGCCCACGGGCTTTCTCTAGTTGTGGCGAGCAGGGGCTACTCTTCGTTGTGATGCGCTGGCTTCTCACTGCGGTGGCTTCTCTTGTCGCAGAGCACGGGCTCTAGGTGCGCGGGCTCAGTAGTTGTGGCACACGGGCTTAGTTGCTCTGCAGCACATGGGATCTTCCCGGACCAGGGCTCAAACCCGTGTCCCCTGCATTGGCAGGCGGATTCTTAACCACTGTGTCACCAGGGAAGTCCCCTAGTCTAATTCACATTTACTGTAATTTATATATATATATATATATGTCATTTCACTGGCCATTTTGCTGTTTTCTCTGTTTCTCCTGTGGGTTTTGTTGGTGCTCCTGTTGTTGTCTGGTTCTTCTCTTCTAACTTTATTGTTTTCTTTTGTGTCAAAGAAATATTTTTAATGTCCCATTTTAATCCCTTTAAAAATAATAATATATTTTAAATTATTTTCTTAGTGGTTGCTCTGGAGACTGCAAAATACATTTTAATTTGTCACAGTCTACTTCAGATTAATACTGACTTACTTCCAATCAAATGTGGAAACTTTGCTCTAATATAGTTTCAACTTCCCCCCTTTTTGTGCTATGATTATCACATATATATTACATTTTTAATGTTATAAACCAAACAACAAGAGTTGTGATTATTTTGAATGTCTTTTAAAGAATTTAAGAGAGTATTTGTATTTTATATTAGCCCTCATATTTACCATTTCTGGTGCTTTTTATTTCTTCTTATCGATTTCATTTACCATCTGGTGTCATTTCTTTTCAGCCTGAGGGACTTCCTTCAGTATTTCTTGTAAGCCAAGTCTGTTAGCAATGAATTCTGTCACTCTTTGTTTGTCTGGGAATACCTTGATTTCATCTACCTTTTTTGGAGGATAGTCTTGCTGGATATAGAATTCTTAGTGGCAGTTTTTCTTCGTTTAGCATTTTGAATATGTCATTCCACAGTGTCTGTCCTGTTTTTCTTCCTGTTGATCATATTGTTCCTCAGTACCTAGTAAGTTGGTTTTCTCTTGCTTCTTTCATGCTTTTCTCTTTGTCTTTCAACAGGTTAGGATGTGCCTAGGTGTACATCTCTTTGTATTTAACCTACTTGGGATTTCTTGAGTTTCTTGGATGTTTAAGGATTTTCATCAATCTTCAAAACTTTTTGGCTATTATTTCTCAAGTGTTTTCTCAGCCCCATTCTCTCTCTCCTATCCACTAGGACCCACAGTACACATAGGTGTGCTTGATGTTGTTCTGTGGGTCTCTGAGGCTCTGTTCATTTTTCATCCATGTTTTGTTTCTTTCTGTTCTTCATATTGATAACTTGCATTACTCTACAAGTTCACTGATTCTCCTGCTATCTCAAATCTGCCATTGGTTCTTTCACATTATTTCTCTTCCTTATTGAGACTCTTTACTTGTTGACTGATTATTGTCATACTTTCCTTTAATTCTTTGATCATATTTCTAATAGGTGCTTTGAAGTCTTTCACTACCAAATCCAATTTCTGGAGACCTCTAATGACTGCCCACCCCCAGTTATTGGTCATATTTTCCTGTTTCTTTGCATTTCTTGTAATATTTTTGTTGTTGTTGAAAACTGACCATTTTAGGTTATATACTGTAGCAACTCTGGATTTTGATTTCCTCCAGAAGGTTGTTGCTATTTTTTGCTTGTTCATTTGTTTGTTTGTTTAGTAACATTGTCTGGGTTAAATCTGTGAAATTCATCTCCCTTTCTGTGTGCAGTTGCTGCTGCAGTTTTTTTTTTCTTTTTAAGTTTCTAATTTTTATTTTTAATTATTTTTATTTATTTATTTATTTATTTATTTATTTATTTATTTATTTATTTTTGTGGTACGCGGGCCTCTCACTGTTGTGGACTCTCCCGTTGAGGCACACAGGCTCCGGACGCGCAGGTTCAGCGGCCATGGCTCATGGGCCCAGCCGCTCCGCGGCATGTGGGATCTTCCTGGACCGGGGCACGAACCCGCGTCCCCTGCATCGGCAGGCGGACTCTCAACCACTGCGCCACCAGGGAAGCCCTCTAATTTTTATTTTTAAGTCCGGCTCTTGAGCCCCTGTTTCTGCAGAGCTTAGAGGTCAGCCAGGTTTTGATCAGACGTCATTCTGAAACACCTTGACCTAGTAAGCCTTCATCAATCTGTCTGTCTGACACAAGGTCAAAGACCTGTGTGTGGAGAGAAGAGGAGCACATTCAAAACTTAGGCATTTTCAAGTCTGCCTGGCTTTTCCTTTTCACTAGGCCTTGCATGTGTCCTATGTGCACATACACGGCCTTAGGGTCAGCGAGGAGTCTGCGGCTGGCTTGGGCCCTTTCCAGAGTCACATAGCCTCAGTCGTTCTACACAACCTCCAAGATGGTAATTGCCATAGACAATGCTGTTGGACACGGCCATCACCCACTGTTCCAAACTGTGTGATTTCCCTTCACCCGTGGCACGGCAGCTGCTGGTCCTCAGGGCCTGCCCTAGCTTGCAGGATCTCTGAGTCTCCCCAGCTGGGATGGTGGTATGGGGGCAGCCCTGGGCCAGAATGCTGCAGACTCCCAGTGTTTGCACCCGAAGTTCAGCAGTTTTCAAGCATAAACACTTCTCCCATGGTTGCATGCTCTTGGCTGACTTCCAGAGTGTGAAAATGGTTGTTTTTGTCAATTTGTGCAGTTTCGTAATTGACTTTTGGAGAGAGGATTTGCCAACTTCCTCACTTGGCCGTAAGTGGAAGTTCTGCCTCCCTGAAGCATTTTCGACTAGGAATGTTGGGGCACACACAGTTCAGGGCCCTTGGAAGGATGTGGGTAGGGGAGAAGCGATGGGATATGAGGGTATGAAGGTTGGCTTGAGTGGTGAGACCTCATTTAGCAGAGCAGGAAAAGAGGAGGTATCCACAGGGAAAGGGATTTTCCCAAGCTCCCAAAGCTCAGTCCCTGGAGCACTGACACGGGGCCTGCGTCTCCTGACTCCCAGTCCATTGCTTTTCCCTTCCAGCAAATTGCTGTTCATTTTAGCAGTTGTAGTTTAGAAGTCGGAGTGTCTAGGGGTTTTCAGTGTAACAGGCCCATCCATCCCTCCATCCCTCTACCCAATGTGGATTGAGTGCCTACTCGGTGCCCAGCTCGGTGCTGGACAGTGAAGATTAAGTGGAGAACAAACACTGACACAGTCCCAGGGCTCATGAAGCTTATGGTCTCCAAGTGGGGACCCTAGCCTCAGGAAAAGGCTTTGCAGGAGCCATTTGGAAGAAGCATCTCCTGTTTCTCTGGTAGTCTTGATTAAGGCAGGAGCACTTTCCAAGGAAAACAGTGAGTTTTCCCTCAAACCATGATTTTCAACCAAAATTTTATTTGTGGGCAATTTTATTTTTGAAAAAAATGTTAAGTGTACAAAGCATTTAAATTCGAAAACTAAGTTTCATATTCATTAACTTTGTAGCAAAAGTTTTGATTTCTGAAGTGAATCTTAAAGGCAAGAATATGGTGAGGTCTCTTTCAAAACGTTTATTGAAACTGAAGGCTTTGCAAACCTCTGCTCCAGACAAATCTGTCTTCGTGAGGCCCTTGGCCTTACACAGAGAGAGCATTATGGAGTCAGTGTGGTACTCAAACACTTGCCAACTGCTTTTGGCTGGCTGTGCGATGCCAAGGAACCATATGGAAACTGAAAAATCCAGGAAAAATTCTGGATGCCTTGTCTACGTGACAACAAGTAATCAGATATTTGGAAGCAAGAGAGTTTGGACTAAATCTTGTCACGCTCTGGGAATTCCTAAATACAGCCTTGGTGGTATTACCTATTTCACACCATTGTTCTCTTTTCATTTTGGTTTTTTTTTTCCCTGGGTGATCTCATTCAACAGTCATGCCCAAATCTACGTCTCAGGCCCTGATACTCTGCTGATCACCATTTCCAAGGGCCCCTGGAGCCTCCCTGCCAGTGTGACAGTGGCGGGTGGGGCTCGCCAAATGTCCATGTGCTCCTACACCTGCAGCCTCCCCTGCAGGTAGGTGGAGGCCACGAACTCAGACTCTGGCCCATAGGATGTGAGTGATGGAGCACCTCCCAGGTCTGACCCCCACAAAGCATCTCGTGTGCTTCTCTCTCCTCTGCCTCAGGGATCCTGGAGGTCACGTGTTCCAGACCACGGGGCCACAGGATGGAGGGGGCCCAGTCGACCTGCATAAGACTTTGTGAATGGGTGAGATACACCTTTCTTGGGTTACCCCTCTGAGATTTGGAGTTCCTTGTTACTGTAGCCCCGCCTGTCCTAGCCCGACTAATACCTGCAGGGTGCCCCACAGACACCTGTCCTTCAGATCTGTTCCCTAATGAGGAACATGGCACCCTTGTTTCCCCAGATCTCTCAGAGCCTCCTTGACTCCTCCCCCTTTGTCCTCTTGCATAATCAGAGGTTCTGGGGACCCGCCTCCACCTCTCCTTCTCTGTGGCTTCCCACGATCCTGGTCAGGTCTCGTCGTTGCTCTCTTGGACCAGTGCCATGGCCCTTCAGCTGGTCTCTCTGTCTCCCTTCCAAGCTCCAGCTTTCAGAAGCTGCCAGAATTAGCTTTCTCCGCAACACAAATCTGATCTTGTTGCTCCCTTTCTGAAAACCCCAGGAGGTTCTCTTTGACCTCAGGAGAAGCCGTGAGCCCATAGCTCCTGGGCCCGCTTTCTCCTCCAGTCTGGTAGCCACGGCTCCTTCCTGCAGGGCCAGGCCCGTGTGCCCACCCTGTGCGGACCAGGCACCCTGATTCACTTTGTCCCTCGTACGCGCCGTACCCTCCGTCTTACTCCAGCTGGGTCCCAACTCACCCTTCAAGACCTGCTCAAATGTATTTTTTTCTGACGCCAACACTTCAGGCAGAATACAGTCTTCCCTCCATTTCTTCCTCCGTGCTCATATTTCCGTAATAGCCCGTGTTCTCTGGGGTGTTCATGCTGTTAAGCAGAAGTAAAGAACTACAGGGTCAGAAAGTTGGGGGAAAAACTGAAGTAATAAAAATCAAACAGATTTTGAAACTGCAGAACTTTTCCGTCCTTAATACGTACATGTCACGGGATAGACTCAGAGGCATTTCCTAAACCACAGGTACATTTCTGGAGAGTGTCTCATTGGGCTCCTGTCCTGCTGAAGTTCTTATGTAGCTCACCCCCTCGTTTCACCCGTTGGGAGACTGAGGCTCCCGGCACACAGCACTGAGTGGCCAGGCTGAGGCAGCTGGCTTCCCAGGGGGCTGCCCCGTGGGCAGAGGTGGGGGGGCCCTTGAGTTAGGGACCCCCACCCACTGAGCATCTGTGGGACTTACTGCTCCGCCCTGGCCTCGGGGAACGTTTCCGTTATGAATGAATATGCGCTGCATCCCAGCCAGGGCTTTTGGGTGTCTGGACTGAGTCTTCAGAGTGGACTGTCACAGACCATAGATGAGGTGTGTGTGACACATACGGGACTTACTGTGGGTCGTTCTGTCACTGTCCCCCGTGAAGGCCTTCCCTCTGCAGCGCACTCTGCAGAAATGCCCTTCTGAGCATCTTACAGACACTCATTTATCCGCACAACGACTGATGACCATTCTTACTGAACACATGAGGAGACGAGGCACAAAGACATTCAGTGACTCACCCGGAGCCCTGCAGGGCTGGGACGGAGTTCAGCTCCAGCCTCGCTTCCCGCCTGCACTCTGAGCTCATTTCCCCCCAGTGCATGCTAATTACACGCTGATGAGGTGGGCGCTTTCAGACACAGGACACCCACCTGTGAGGCAGGTGCTGCCAGTGTCCTCACCGCGGCACCTGAAACACTACTATCAACATCCTTGTCCCAAGGGCTGCCGCTCTCCAGCTGTGTGATCCAAGGCAGGTGACTTAGCCTCTCTGGGCCTCTCTGTTTCCTCCTCCGTTTCGAACATCAAAATAACGGTGCACCCAAACACTGGCACGTGGGAGGCAGTTGGCAAGTTCTGCCCCCTCCCCAGTTCCGGTGAACCCTGGTGTGGGGGGTGGGGGGTGGGTGGGGGAACTTGCCTTCAGCCGTGTGGGTGGGGCTGAGGGAGGCTGTGCCCCCTGGGGCTGGCTGTGTGTCCCCCGTTTCTCGCCTCCCTGCTTTGATCCCTAGACATTCACTGGGCTCCTGCTGCAGCCCAGGGCCTGTGCATTTGGCTTCAGTGGTAAGACTCCGGCCTCTGCCGTCTTCCCCAAGGATGGTTTCTGTTTGGTTGTATGTCACTCCCAGGTCCGGCCCTCCTCCTCCCTGCCCTGCTCACTACAGTGACCAAACTGGGCTCTGGCCCCAGATGGACCGACGGGGGATCCCACTTCCCTGGGCCCATGGGGGCTACTTTCCCAGCCTCCCCTGGTGCCCATCAGGAGATGGTCAGGTACTGTAGTGCCCCGAGGCCCTGAGGGCTCACTTCTGAGCCACATTCCAACCCAGTAAGAGCAGGGTATCAGGTGGCACCCCTCCCTGCACTGGCCAGCGTGGTCACTGCCTCTGTTCTGTCTCCACAGTGTTTTGTGTCACGTGGAGAGTGGGGAGCAGCAGGGCTCTGGGTGGCCCAGGCTCAAGCCCCACTTCCCTGCTGCACAGGGTAGGCTGGTCACTGTCACTCTGAGAGCCTTGGTCTCACCGGGTATCAGTGGAGCTGACAGTCAAACCATCCCCACAGGGTCGGGAAGATTACAGATGTGAAAACGGAGGCAGAGGAGCCTGGCATGGGGAGAGGTGGGGCACCCCAGACCCACCCCACTCCCCAGAGCTTGTTGGCACATGCGGAAGCATGGGTTCATGGCCCACTGACACCCTCTTGCTGCTGATGTAAACTTGGGCGAGCACCTCTGCTTGGTTGTGCTGTGCCACAGTTTCTTCCCGTGTGAAAAGGAGATGGTGATGGAGCCCTGCCCCCAGCTATGGGGCAGGGAGCAAGGTAACCCTGCAAAGGCCTGGAGCAGGGCTGGTGCCCTGTGCTGGGGAGGTATCTGTGTCTCTGCTGCAAAGTCTATGACCTCCTTGTCCCCATTGCTGGGGCTGACTTTCCTGAGGCTGGCCACTGGTTCTGGTCATCGCCTGGACCCCGACACTGTGGTGGACGGTTGAGGGACTGTGGAGCCTCCGCTCTCACTGGCTCTGCCCGCACTGCCCTGCACTCAGCTTCCCTGGAGCTCTTCGCCCGCTGGTTCCTTTAAGGTCCCCGCGCTGTCTTCTTCCAGCTCGTGCCACACGCTGGTCCCTCTGCCAGGACCACTCTTCCTGGTCTCACCACCAATTCCTGTTTATGCCTCCAGGGATTTGGTCTGGTTCATTCCCTGCTCTCTCCCTGGGGCCCAGACTCATGCCAGGCACACAGTAGGTGCTCAGTAAACATTTGATGAGCGGAAGAAATGAACCAAGCTGTTTGCAGGCACTAACTGTGTGGTGTCTGTGATTAAAGAGAGCCCTGATGGCTGGGAAATGGCCAATTGTCATCTGCTGTCTGTCCAGTTTGGGCCTACTGCCTGGCTAGCCTCTCACACACGTCAGGGTTTTGGTGGCCCACGGTGCTGGTGCTCCGGGGATGGAAATCCCTGCCACCACCAAAAAGCAACCGCCATCACCACTGCCTATAATGCACCCCTACGAGGCACCACCCGAGGAGCTGCCACCGTTTCCTCCCTGTCTCCCCCACCCTCTTTGGCTCGGGGCAGCCTGCCCACTGTCTGTCTCGCTGTGGGGCCTCGTCTTCCTCCTCCGTCTGGACGCATTTCCCTGCCGTTGCGGGATCAGACTTTTGTCCTGGTCCAAGTTAATGTCCCGACCAGCTGTCCCCACTGCCTTCTCCCTGGCCAACCTGGTAATGAGGCTGTAGCGTTGGTTGATCTTCCTCCTCAAAGCCGGTACCTCTGACCCTTGCTGTTCACTGACAGTCATTAGGAGACTTGTCTGCAAGTCACTGCTGCCCCCCTGGCCCGGAGCAGGCAGAGAGCTTCTCGGTGTCGCTAGAGGCTGAGCTGGGCAGCTGAGGGAGTGGCTGGGGCTCCCCTCTGTGGAGCCCAGCACCCCACCAGCACCCCGAAAGCCTGTTCCCTCAGTCTCCCTCCTGCTGGGTCCCCCAGTGTCCCTGGTGAGTATCGCTTATGATTCCTTGACTGTCTCTGAGACGGGCCTGCTGGGAGAGCTGCATCTGTTGAGCTTTGTCACGATTATAAAGAGAAATTAAAATATTATCACTAGAGACCTTTGATCATTTAAAAAAGCTTGAGACTTTTAATGAGCAAACAGTCTGATTAAAAGTTGGAGTGACACATATATATGGAATCTAAGAAAAAAAGAAGTGTCGTGAAGCGCCTGGGGGCAGGACAGGAATAAAGACACAGACCTACTAGAGAATGGACTTGAGGATATGGGGAGGGGGGAAGGGTAAGCTGTGATAAAGTGAGAGAGCGGCATGGACATATGTCCACTACCAAACGTAAAATAGATAGCTAGTGGGAAGCAGCCGCATAGCACAGGGAGATCAGCTCAGTGCTTTGTGATCACCTGGATGGGTGGGATGGGGAGGGTGGGAAGGAGGGAGATGCAGGAGGCAGGAGATGTGGGAACATATGTGTATGTATAATCGATTCACTTTGTTATAAAGCAGAAACTAACACCATTGTAAAGCAATTATACTCCAATAAAGATGTTAAAAAAAAAAAAAGTTGGAGTGACAAAGTATTTCTGCTTTCTGGATGAGAGCATTGTCATGGAATAGGGAAGCAAGGGTGGATCTTGAAACTAAAAGATTTGGCCTGGGGTTCCAGGGGCCCCCACTTACCTGTCAGGAAAGGCACCATCTACCGTGGTCCAGCCGTATGCCAGGCACTTGGCATCTGTCCTCTCACGAATCCTTATAAAAAGCTGTGCTGCAGGGCTTCCCTGGTGGCGCAGTGGTTGAGAGTCCGCCTGCCGATGCAGGGGACGCGGATTCGTGCCCCGGTCCGGGAGGATCCCACATGCCGCGGAGCGGCTGGGCCCGTGAGCCATGGCTGCTGAGCCTGCACGTCCGGAGCCTGTTCTCCGTAGCAGGAGAGGGCACAACAGTGAGAGGCCGGCGTACCGCAAAAAAAAAAAAAAAAAAAAAAAAAAAAAAGCTGTGCTGCAGGCCAGGGGCTCACGGCTGGCTGCACATTTGCATCACCTGGGAGCTTAGGGATGCCCCACAGAGATGGTGCGGTCAGGAGTGGGGCTTGGGCATCGGTATTTTTCTAAAGTCCTCCAAGTGATGCCAGTTGTGCAGCCTGGGCCCAGAACCACCCAGAGGGCGTGTTGGACACAGATCGGGACCCCACCCCAGAGTTTCCGGTTCGGTAGTTCTGGGGTGGGCCCAGAAATCAACCCATTAATGCAGATACTGCGGGTCCAGGGATGACACATTGAGAGCCACTGATTCAGGGCCGTGCTGGCCCCATTTCACAGGTGAGGCAGGTTATGAAACAGAGAGGTGAAGTTGGGCCACGCTCAGGACACCCAGTTGGTACATGAGGACGTGGGCCTTTGAATCCTTTGGGTAAATTACTGCCCCCTGTGTGCTTTCACCTCCCTCAGCTTTAAATTGGGGAAGACAGTACTTACCCTCTACGGGAGTCAGAGGTTCACTGGGTTCTTCCATCGGGAAGAGTGCCTGGCCCAGAGGAGGCACTCAAGTGGCAGTCTCAGTTGTTATTGTTACTGTTACCCGGAAGGATGAGTGGGAGAGCACCCCCTCTGAGCAGAAGGCCAGATGGCGGCTCCCCCTTCCTTTAGGCCCCCAGACACCTCCCTGGGATCGCCTGCTTCCCTGACGTCACTCTTCACCTGTGCGCCTCCCCCATCAGACTGTGAGCTCTCCAGGAGCAGGACCAGGCCTGACTCGGTCTGGAGCCCAGTGCCCTGCATGGAGACGCAGCAGGAGGATGACTGGGGCTGGTTTCCCCGTCTTAGGGCCTTGCTGTTGTGAAGAATTAGGTGTTACAGATCTGGAGAGGGTTTAATATTTATTTCACGCATGCACCCCGATGCCAGGTGCTGAGCCCCAGCTTCTGCACGGGCCTGCCTCCATGTGTTCATATGCCCAGGCACCTGCTGAGCTGTCGGCCACCTTGGTGGGCGCCGCAGACGCTGTCTCTGTGGCCTCCGGAGGCCGCACTGCACCGGGGGTGTCGGACAGGACGCCTGATCGAAGGCCTCCTTTGCTTTCTACACTTGCCTGCATCTTTCTCCTGCATCTGCGTCCCCGAGTCCCTGGTGTGAGTCACTAAGGAGGGTGAGTGCAGGGGGTCGGCGGAGTGAGACTGGGGTGAGGGAGGCACCCGGAAGCGGGCTTGCCCCCGCTGCCGCCTCCTCCGTCGCTGCCCGCGCCCAGCTGCCACAGCTTCTCTCTTGTCCTGCACAGTCGTGTCCTAAGTGCCTGCCTGCCCCTGTCCTCCTGGCGGCCAGGGTGATGCTGTAAGAACGCCTCTGGTCTCACTCTCCCTGCCTGAAACCCTCCAGAGGCTTTGCAGCTGTCTGTGAATACAAATCAAACCCGGCAGTTCCTCCTTTGAATACCCAGTTGCTCTGGGCCAGGCTGGGGCCCCCCTTGCTCCCCCTCTGCTGGGATGGCTCTTCCCACCAGGCTCATGCCGGGCCCTCTGCCTCTTAGATCCAAGTTACCTGGCCCCCAGCACCTCCTCGCTGCCATCGCACACCTGCCTTATTTTCTCCTGGGTATGCAGCACTGTCTGGGTTTTCCCCCGGATCTGTCTAGCGGCATGAGGATGGACGCTCCTCCCCAACACAGGGAACTTGTCTGTCTCCCTCATCACTGTGTTCCTGGGGGTCCAGTAATGTTTGTGAGCTGAGAGATCTGGGGAATCACAACGTCTCTGGATTTGGATTCAGAAAAGGGATGAATCAGTCCTGCTTTTCCCAATACCTTGTGGCCTTATTAGCGCAGAGGTAGCCAGTTGTTCTGGAAAGAGCACTGGTGAGGCATCATGGCATCTGCATTCCAGACCTGGACCCTCTCCCCAGCTTGTTGGGACATTAACCAAATCACTAATGATGTGGCCTCGGTCTGAGCCTGGGGGTGATGTGTGTTTCACATTACCTCCCTGCCTGGCTGAGCTCGCCAAGCCTCAGAGGGGTAACATGGACAGATGGCAAGTGACCGGGGTGGGGTGGAAAGAGCGCCACCTTGGGGCCAGAAAACGTGCCTGGAGTCTGGCCTCTGACTCTGGCCAGGTGGCCTTGGGCAGTCATCACTCTGAGTCTGTTTCCGTGTCTGTAAGATGGGGACAGCCTGATGGTGAGAGTTAAATATGATAACCTGCAACATCACCCACCCCAAGAGCAGAGGCCCCCATCTTCTTTTCCAGGACGCAGCCAGTCCCTAAGAAAGTGCCCAGCACATAGTAGGTGCTCGATGATGTGTCACTGTCAAGTTTTCTTGAGGACAGTACTTGGAGGCCTTCCTTTATTTAAAAACAAGACAAGACAAAACAAACAAACAAACAACTGGAAGAGACCTTAGAGACTGTGCAGCCCCCTTCCCTTTACAGCTGGGGAGATGGAGGCTCAGCCAGCATCAGGGAGCCTCTTGGTGAATTTGTGTCTAAGGTGGGACAGCTCAGCTCTCTTCTGACCGCTGTGCAGCGAGCACCTTCCCGCCAGCCACTGTCTGCAGTGCTGGTTTGCTTGTAAGCGTCTTTTTAGTGCCTGCCTGCCACTTTGTTTTGTCTCCCCTCCCTTCAGCCCTGCACTGACCCTGTTCTGTTCTTCTCTGCTCCCTGTGCTAGACCAGATGTTCCCACAGCTGCTGGCTCCCCCTTCTCTCCTGACGCTGGGCCTGAGCTGGAGATTTAGACTCTGACAGATTGGGAATTTACACCACGGAGGGGGCGAGGGCACATTCCAAGGTAGGAGACTTCATAGGTATCCAGCCAAGCCCCCACACCCCACCCCAGCGCTGGGCAGAGGGCAAGCCCAGTCTGTTACTGGCTATGAATTCCGGGTGAGCCGGGGTGAACAAGCAGAAAAGAGGGTGCTGGGTGCTTCAACTCTTTGGGGGCCAGTGGGAAGCCCCACTGTCTATCTTTCCCAAACGTTCGAGCCTTTGCTCCTTTGCCCCCCC
>RJWK010007779.1:0-26207 GCA_004363435.1 Platanista minor | reverse complement strand
GCCGCAGGCTTCTCATCGCGGTGGCTTCTCTTGCTGTGGAGCACGGGCTCTAGGCGGGTGGGCTTCAGTAGTTGTGGCACGCGGGCTCAGTAGTTGTGGCTCACGGGCTCTAGAGCGCGGGCTCAGTAGTTGTGGCGCACGGGCTTAGTTGCTTCGCGGCATGTGGGATCTTCTCGGACCAGGGCTTGAACACGTGTCCCCTGCATTGGCAGGCGGATTCTTAACCACTGCGCTGCCACCAGGGAAGCCCGAGCCTGAGGATTTTTATCTAAGGTGGGGGCCGCTGGGGAAGGAGGAGGCGGGGTGGCCCCTGGCTGAGGATGTACAGCTGACTCTGACCCTGGCCTTGCCTCGGAGAATCTCCTGCTCCTGTGTCTTTTCCCTGAGGCCAGTGCAGAGCACATGGTGGGTGCTCAATGAAGTTATATTGAAATCTACCTTAAGTAGGTTCATGACCTTGGGTGGGGACTTGGTGGGCTGAGCCTCTGTTTCCCCAGCTCTGCACCATGGCCTGCCAGGCTCTGAATGGGACCTTGCCCCACACCCTCTCCTCACCCAGGCGTCTGTCCTTATGTTCAGGGGCTGCCCCCTTGGTGGCCCCCGGGGTTGGGACATAAAGCCACTGTCTGCAAGTCCTGAAGCCTAAGCCACAGGAGTGGCTGCACCCGTAGGTCATCTGGAAGCTGCCTTAGTGTCTTCGCAGGGCCCTCCGGCTGCCTAGGAGGTCTCCTCCTCACCCTCAAGGAGCTAGGTCCTGTCTCCACTGTTACTCCTTCAGAGGCTCCTACCGGAGACCACCTCCCCACTTATGGTCTGGCTTCATTCTGGTTCTCTGGGGTGATTTTGTCCGTGAACGTGTCCACTTAGGTGTGGTCTTTCTCCCACATCAGACTCTCAGCAGCGGGAACAGGCACCTGGCTGTGTTTACCCTTGTGTCCCCACTGCCTGGAACTCAGCTGGCCCAGAGTAGGTGGTCAGTAGATACAAGAAGAAAGGGCGGAAGGAAGGCAAGAGGGCGGGAGAGGAGGGAAGGAGCAAGGAAGGAGCAAGGAAGGGAGGAGAGGGGTCTGTGGCCTGTGGCCCTGGAGGGTGGCGGCCTGCTCCACGACCTCCGGCCCCTGGTTCCTGAGCGGCTGGCGCTCGCACGGGCGGGCACGGCGCCGGCCGGCAGGTGGCGGTGCACCCTCGGCTGCGCGGGTGGCGGCGGCGGAGCGGCGAGTCCCCTCCTCCCGCCGGCTCCCTCCCCTCTCCGGCTCCTTTCTCTGCGCTCTCGCTCGCGCTCCGCAGCGCTCTCCGCTTTCCCGGCCGCGGTCTCCCTCGCCCGCGCCGCCCCGCCGCCGGCCCTCGGCGACCATGGCGCACCGGGGACCCCCGCGCGCCCCGAAGGGCCCCGGCTCCGCCGCCCGAGCCCCTAACCCCCGGGCGCCGCCGCCGCCGCGCTCGCCGAGCTCGCGGCCGCTCCTGCTGCTGTTGCTGCTGCTGCTGGCCGCCTGCGGAGCGGCGGGGCGCTCCCCCGAGTCCTGGCGCCTGGGTCCCCGCGCCCGGCTGACCCGGGCGCCGCCAAGCCCGCCTGCGGGGCGCGCGCTGCCCGGCGGCGGCGAGGACCGGCAGGCGCGTGGCGTGGAGCCCGGCGCCCCGGGTGCCGGTACGGTTCCGGGTCCCGGCGAGGACGGCGCCCCCGCCGTGGGCCAGGGGCGCTGGGCACGGGCGGCGCCGGTGGCCGGAGCGGCTTCGCGAGCGCAGGTCTCACTCATCAGTACGTCGTTCGTGCTCAAGGGGGACGCGACGCACAACCAGGCGATGGTGCACTGGACGGGCGAGAACAGCAGCGTAAGTGACCTCCGCGCGTCCCCCCCGGGCCCTGACCCGTACACCTCGGAGCCCCCACTTCCGGACGGCCCCGCGGTCACCCCGGCCATTCTTGGAGACTTGGGGACGCGAGTCACCTCGGCGGCGCCCCTGCTGGCCCCTGGCCACTGGTTACTTGGGAACCAGATACGTGAGCGCCCTGCCTCACCTCGGGGGACATTTCCGCTGATTTCCGGGACCCTGAGCCACCTCAGGGGCGGCCCCAACTGGCCTCCAGATCGCAGGTTGGGGGTTGGTGTCTCCGGAGGTTTCGGGACCCCGGCCACCTTGGGGCGCCCCCAGGCCCTTTAAGATCACTCACGACTCGGTGTTGCGCCTCTATCGCCTTCAGACTCCACCCAGTCCACCCAGCGTTGCTTTGGGATTTTTGGTTCCAGGACCCACTTCCACCCTGATCTCCCCGGGACCCCGCTCGTGGCACTTCCACGGGCTCTAGGACTTCCCCGGTCAGCCCGGCGTCCGATTCTGGGACCCTCGATTCTGGGGCCACCGCTCTCCTCGCGTTCCCGTAGTACGACCCGCGGCTGCCTTGAGGACCGGCCGCGGACGCACCTGGATGCGCCGGGATCTGCGTACCCACGGGCTTGGGCGCGGCGGCATGCCGCTCCTTGCACGCTCCCTGCCCCTCCTCCACCGTCGCCGCTGCTTGGGCCTCGCTCCAGCTGGAAGTTCGACACCCCTTGCCCTGCCAACACACTTCTGTTAAGGTCCTCCGGCGCCTCCTTCCGCCAGCTCTGTGGGTCCTGCCCCCTCTTGGATTCCCCCTCTTCCGTTTTGGTGGTGTGTCCCGGGCATGGGGATACCCTCATATTCTTCCCTGGGGGGTGCCACAGCGTCGTTTCCCTCCCACCCCGCTCTATTCCCGCCGGAGCAGATAACCTGTGGTCATATATCTTGGGGTCACCTGCCGGCAGCCCCACGTGGATCATCTCTAGTTTTGGGAGAGGGAGTGGTGGAGGGAGGTGGCCGCTGTGTGTGTGTGTGTGTGTGTGTGTGTGTGTGTGTGTGGTTATGGGGAGAAGAGATGGGAGCCCCTCCTCACTCCTTTCCATCAGTGCCCACTCACTGTCCAATGGCTGACCCCTGACCCTTCTCCAAGGCTTCCCGAAGTTCTGGGGAAGACGCGCTGCGCCAGGGTCCCTGCATCCATTGGGAGTGGAGGGGCGGGGATGCAGGCGCTTCTCTAGTCACCGCAGGGGTGTAGCCTGGGCTGGGCGGCACTTTTACCCACCTCCTCTTGTCTAGCCCCGCTTGCTGGGGAACTCTGCGGGAGAAGGGATGGGGCGGGTGGATGAGCTTGTTGGGCAGGGGCAGCACTGGATGGGCCTGATTGGTCCAGAGCGCGGCGCCCTGCCGGACCCCCTCCCCAACCAGCTTCTCACGCAGTGTGCCGGGTCTCTGGTCCTTGGTCACTTCTGCCATCTCCAGTCCGACTGGAAGCCCTAGGGGGAGGGGCGGGTCGGCGCTGACCCCCTGCGCTCCGCCGGCCAGCAGGGGGCAGGCAGGGCCCTGAGGGGCGGTGCTTTAGGGAGGGGAGCAGGCGCCCCTCCCTCGAAGAGCCCTTGGGGGGCCGTCCCCAAGTACATCTGGAGAGAGGGGTCAGACCCCAGACGTGCAGCTGGATCCCGCCTTTCTTCCTTCCTTCCTTCCTTCCTTGCTTCCTCCCTCCCTCCCTCCCTCCCTTCCTCCCTTCCTTCCTTCCCAATACTCGGGAGCAAATCGTGTCCTATGTACCGTAAGCTGTAACTCAGGGACTGCAAGGTAACCCGGACACCAGTAACTCAAAGGAACCAGTAAACATTAACAGTCAGACCAGTGGAGCCAGAACATCCAAACCAAGCCCCCTCCCCCCAGGTTGTTCCTCAAGAAGCTCACTCTTTTCAGCTTCGTGGTGGGGGGCAGTAGGGGTGAAAGAAGTTAGGGAGAGACACAGAGGGGTGGAGAGCAGCCTCCCAGGTGGGACCGGCACCTTCACGGCTCACTGACACTCAGCCCGCCCAGCCCCATCCTGAGAGCAGAGCTCCCCTGGAGAGACTGAGGAGGAGTCTGGGCCAGTGGGGCAGGGGCCCTGGGGGCAGGGCCTGGCAGAGGAGCCCACCTGGCTTTGCTGCTTGGGGACAGTGGCTGAGTTGAGTGACTCCTGTGTGACTGTTTCCTGGCTGCTGGCAGCTGAATGCCTGGAGGGGGGGCTTGGGAGTGGGGAGTGGGTATGTGGGGAGGTGCTGATTTCTCTTTAGTGGGCGGTGGGAAGTCCAGATCCCGGGAGGAGCCTTGAGAGATGCAGCTTTCCCCTGGCCGCTGGGAAACGGGGGGCAGGGGTGGCTGTGGAGAGCAGGGCGTGGCCTGGCACTCAGCAGACGGGAGGCGAAGCCCGAGTACTCATCACTGTTACCGGCTGTGGTTCTGGAAATGCTGACTCGGCGTTCGGCTCAAGCACCTCCCACTTCGCTTGCCAGCCCCGCCCCCCCCCACCCATTCTCAGGCTTGGGAAGTCGGGGAGACGGGAGTTCTCGCTGGAAAAGCGCATCATCCTTTGACTTGGGGAGCAGGTGATTCTTTAAGAGTTTCACTTGCCTGGGAAGAACTCAAGAGGAGTGAAAGCTGTAACCGAGAGCCAAGAAAAACCCTTTTTTCTAACCATTATTTTCTCAGCACTCCGCGCATGCGTTGCATTGTTTTCTCCACACGTGAAGTGTCTCAGAAATGCGCTTTGGTCCCTCTGGCAGCCACAGGGCTAAGGATTTTAGCCAGGATTCTGCACTTGATTCACCTCCGCTTGAAAGCACCGTCTTTGAAAGCTAAAACGGAAAAGAAACTAACGAGGCTGATTTGCTGAGCAGAGTCTTTTAAAAATTTTATGTCATCTGATTTGCACAGGTATCCGAACCCAAGGAGCTACGCTCTGCAGATGTGCTCTACAAGAGCAGAGATGGTGTTTGCTTTACCATGTCAGGTGTTTTACAAAGTTAAAAAAAGCATTTGGAGAGGGATAGACTTTTTAAAATGGTATTTTAGAGCATCTGCAGAAAGGAATGGCAGGATTCGAGCTTATTCCAGGACAGGCCCCGTCGCTGTAGCACTGAGAACTTTATGTGCGTTTTCCTTCCAAAGGCTTGGTTTCTTCCCACTCCTATGGAGATACAGAAGGGGATTTGCTTGGAAGTTCAAACACTGCCTTTCTGTCTGCTGTTTAGCTGTAGAAATGAATTGTTAGGTGTGAAATGAATGTTTCATTGAAACCAACTGGTGGTACCTTCGATGGATCCAGAACGGGTCATGCACAGAGGATCCAGGTTCTGGGTCTCCCGACCTGCCCTCAGAGGCAGAGGTGTGATTTGGAGATAAGTATGACAAGTATGACAGAATGCAGGTCCCTGCCTCCGAGGTCAGGGTTTCATGCTACCCCAATGGGATGGTGCTGTGCCCTGTCCCAATTTTGCCATTTCTGGGAAATCGCGTGCTTGTTATACTTAAGTACAACTCACCTGTATGCCTTCCCTCACGGCACTGGAACTTCAGCTTTGATGCGTCAGTGGACTAGAATGTGAGCTTCCTGCAGCCAGGCCCACCCAGTTGGTTCAGTTTTGTCGCTGGTGGTCAGCAGATTGGCATGTCCCCCACCCCTGCTCCACATCTGCTCTGTGCTGTTCTGCAGGGTTGAAGATGTCGAGGGGAGCTGTATGCAGAGGTAATTCTGCCCTGACTATTCATGCTCTCTGCTCAGGGATCTTCAGGAACCTGATATCTGTGCATATTTTATACCCAGAGAGCCAGAGCTCCAAATCAGAAGCATGGAGCTTCTGAAGGTGTGAAATGGGTCACACCTAACACGGCTGTCCGATGTCAAGTTCCTTGAGGGCAGGTGTATTAGCCTCCACAACAAAGTGCCACAGACTGGACAGCTTTAACAGCAGAATGCATTCTCCATTTTAGAGGCTGGATGTCCAAGATCAAGGGATCAGTAGGGTTGGTTCCTCCTGAGGCCTCTCTCTTTGGCCTATAGATGGCTGTCTTCTCTTTGTGTTTGTGTCCTAATCTCTTCTTATAAGGACACCAACCATATTGAATCAGGGCCCACTCCAATGGCCTCATTTTACCCTAATCCCCTCTTTAAAGACCATATCTCCAAATATAGTCACATTCTGAGGTCCTGGGGGTTAGGACTTAAATATATGATTTGTGGGGGGCGGTGAGGGGGCCACAGTTCAGCTCGTAACAGCAGGGAAAGGGCCTCAATTACTTTTGCATCCCCTAAGCTTAACGCAGGGGAGCTCAGAGTAGTCCTGTGGGGAAAAAAGGGATGGACGTGAACAATTGGGATACGAGGGGTGAGCACCATCTTCCCCAGTGGAGAAATCAGGGAAGACTGCATGGAAGAGGTGGCATCAGGGTGGACTTACAGAACGAGTAGGGGGAGCATATGGGAGATGGAGAGGAACATTCTGGGGGAGGAACTGCTTGAGCAAGGTCTGGGAGATGGGAATCTGAAGGTATGTCTGTGTCATACACGGAGACAGTGAACGCCTTGTGTGTGGAGAGAAATCAGAGGAAAGAGGTTTGGAAAAAACTGGTTGAAGTCCACTCCTAATGGGTCCCAAATATGAGGCTGAACAGCCTAGTGTGGCAGTGTGGGGTGGTGGTTATTGGTGCTTGAGCTTCAGCCTGCCTGGATTTGTACCCGGCCCTGCTCCTTTCTGGCTCTGAGATTTGGGGTGGATGGACTGACCTCTCTGGGCCTCAGTGTCTTAGATTTGGGGGCAGTGAAGACTCATAGGTCTGTCTGTGGTGCAGGTTCAGTAGGATAATCCACGTAAAGTGCTTGGACAGGGTCTGGCCTGCAGCAAGTGCTCAGGGAGTGATAGCAGGGCTGGGCTGAGTTTCAACCAGTGACCCAGGGGCAGTGTGCAGGGTGGGCTTGGTGAGGGGCCATGGAGGTGAGACCTGCTGTGAGGTGAGGAGGCTGCTGTGATGGTGAGGCCTGGCCCAGGGCCCTGGAGGGGGCAGAGGGAGGGAAGAGCAGGTCTGAGAGAGGGTTCAGGTGAGGATGGACCGGACGTGGCTCCCCAGCCCCCCACGGAGGCCTCACGGCTCACGGCCGGGCTCCAGCATCCAGAGACCATGAAGGCCTTCGTGGAAAGCCCTTCGGGTTCTTGAAGGAATCCAGTGACAACGCTGATTTGTAGCCTTGAGTCTGACGGCTGTGGTTTCGTGGTGATGGCTCCACTCTGCTCTTGTGGGCAGGCTTGGTGGCTCCAAGTCTGCTGAACTTTCCATGAGAAATTTTGGGATTCCAGGCCACCGCGGTGCGGGCCTCCCGGCGTTTTAAGGTGGGGACTCCATTGGGTAGAGCGGTCTGGTTCATGGGTGGCTGAGTTGTGACTGCTCAGTGCTTGGCTGGTGGGTCTCTGCCCTCAGGTGAAGCACTTCTCTGTCGTGGCAGCTTCACCAAGGGCGGCCAGTGGCCACCCAGAGAGGGACAGAGGCAGACAGAGGTCACGGGATGCTGTGACCAGCACTGAGTGCCTGTCACATTTGTTGTCAGGAAGCCAGCTGTGCCACGTGTCGGGGACCCTGGGCCTGGCGGCTGGACCAAGAATGATGAGAGAGCGAGGGCAGCCTGTGTTGTGGGACGGGTGATGCTCAGTGGATACGTACGCTCGGTGGGCAGAGCCTGGGGAAGTCTCGGCATGCAAGGCGGCAGTGTTGTACTTGGGGGTATGCTTACCCTGTCTGTGCCCAGGACCACCTAGGGTTTTCTGCATTCTGTCTGTGCCTGGAGAGATCACACAAAGTTTGAGCGCCCCAGGTGAGAAGAGACCTCATACTGGCCTTCAAAGCAGCTGCTTTCTAAGAGGGTCTGTTAGGTGCCAGGGTACAGTGATGAGCAAAATCACTCATGGCCCCTGTCCTGGCAGGACATTGGAACTGGACAGTAACTCAATACAGAATTCTGGTGCTTTAAGGATCTGTGCTGGGGAGGTCAGGGAGGACTTCCTGGAGGAGGTGATGATCGAGCAGCTCTGAAGGGTGGGTAGAGTCAGTGTGACCTGGGCTGAGGAGGAGGCTGGGATGGTGAGACTGTGCAGGCTGAGGGAGAGGCCCGGGGTCCTGAAAAGCCCGGAGCACCAGGCAGAGAAAGAACAGGTCCATCAATCAAGAAGCTTGGCTCAAAGGCATAAAAACAGCCCTGTTAATAATGTTCCCAAACACATTGCACAAATCTACTTTTACTTTAATGAAGTGGCTATTTAATTTGTGGTTGCATGAGGGTTCCTGAGAGTGTTTTAAAGAGGTCATAAATTAACTTCATTCTTCTGCACGCCCCTTCAGATTAGAAGGCAGGCCAGTGCTTGCATAGACCTTCTTTAGAGTTCCTGTTGTTTTAACGTGTTACTTTATTATAATTTGTCAGAGGCAGGCTAAGCCGCCAAGGATGACACCGTGGGAGTGCAGAGCTGGAGCCATGAGAACATGCGCTGGCAACACGCTGAGCATCCCTGAGCGTTTCCATTTCGGGAAGACCGGGAGGGCGAGCTTGTAAACTGCCTTCTGTTTGGGAGCTTCCTCATTTTTCTTTTCTTTTTTTTTTTTTTTAGCATCCAAAGAGTGAGTTATTTATAGATTCTTACCGATGGCCCGTTTGGCCCTCACGCTCCTAATTCCTGAGTTTGCACGGGTGCTTTATGGAGTACGGAGGGATGTGGTGACCCGTGAAGCCAGCTGTTACTGCAGCCCTGTTCCTGACCAGCGTGTGCCCAGGTGTGGAAGCTCAGGGAGTAGGGGAACTCTGGCTCTCGTCGTGGTCACGACAAGGTCTCCATCCCAGCATCTGGAGGGTGAAGCATGCATGTGGGTCTGTCCCCAGCCTGCTCTTGCTGTGGGAGCCCTTTGAAAGCCTCATTCTGGGTGTGAGCTTGGATGCTGGGCATAGAACTGCCATGGAAACATGGACCCGTGGCCCTTCCGGTTCTGCCCAGTGGATGGGGGGATGGCGAAGGCCCGGCTTCTGCCCCACGTGGGTTCCCACGGTGCAGCCATCCCTGACCTGCTCCGGTGGGTTGCAGAGCACAGACTCTTGCAACCTGTTCCCAGTCTCGCTGTGAGCTGGCGACTGACAGGCAGCCCACTGAAGGCAACAACAAAACCATTTCTACTCTAGCCCCGTGATTCCAGGATACTTCCCAGAGCACACAGTGTGTGCATCATTTTTGTCCCACTTAAGCTCTGTTTGTTGTTTTAAACGTTTAATAGGAGTACTTGAAATGTGAGCTCTCACTGGAGAACCGGAAAGAAAAAAAAAATTAAGACTCCGATGTTCTTTTGACGTGGAAAAGTTCCTTCTTATTTTGCATCTCTGAAGTAGTCAAGTTATTGCATTTGCACAGAAAATTACAATCATTTAATTAGTTTCTTCTCACAACAGCTCGAAGATCTTAAAATAACAGCACCCTCCTTCCTTCGTGATTTTCTTGCAAAAGCAGATAATTTCCTGCAATGTTGAGCTCGCCTGGACTCTGACAGGGCACATCTCTTGCATGACGCCGTTTCCTGATGCTCAGAGATAAATTAAGTTCAAATTAAAGTAAGAAAAGAGCCAGGCTGAGTGTGGCTGCTTCTATTCAGATCACTTTTAATTCAGAAAGGGCTCTTTATGAGCTTTCTGTGCCGTGCATATTTCTGAGGCGTCAGAGGTAGAGATACCATCTTCCAGGCCTTAGCTGGAGGGATGGCATTTAGGATCGCCTCCCTGCTTCTCCTTCGGAGGTAATTTTATCTTATAATAACAACTTCTCATTATTTACATATTGCTTCTGATTAGTAATAATGAAGTTAATAATCACAGTCCCCTTTTATGTGTCCATGGCTTTGCTGAGCTCATCACAGGCATTAACTCATTTAGTCCTGGAGACAGTCCTAAAAAAATAGATACGATTATTATATTCATTTTACAGATGAGAAAAGAAAGGTTCACAGCATCCAGGGGACTTGCCCAAAGTCACACAGCTAAAAAGGGTCTGAGATGTGATTTCGTTCTTCACTCTTGAGCCCTGAGTGCTATTTTTTTTTTTCATAAATTTATTTATATATTTGTTTTTGGCTACGTTGGGTCTTCGTTGCTGTGTGCGGGCTTTTCTCTAGTTGTGGCGAGTAGGGGCTACTCTTCGTTGCGGTGTGCGGGCTTTTCATTGCGGTGGCTTCTCTTATTGCGGAGCACGGGCTCTAGGCACGCGGGCTTCAGTAGTTGTGGCACGTGGGCTCAGTAGTTGTGGTGCACGGGCTTAGTTGCTCCGCGACAGGTGGGATCTTCCCGGACCAGGGCTCGAACCTGTGTCCCCTGCGTTGGCAGGTAGATTCTCAACCACTATGCCACCAGGGAAGTCCCTGAGTGCTATTTTTTTAGTGCAAGAAATATGTTTACTCTTTTTTCTTTATTGTTATTTTTTAATGGTGATAAAATACAAATAACTTAAAATTTACTCTCTTAACCATTTTAAGTGTACAGTTGAGTGGCATGAAGTACATTCACATTGTTACGCAACCATCACCACCATCCATCTCCAGAACTCTTTCATCTTCCCAGATGGAAACTCTGTCCCTATTAAACACTAGCCCCCCATCGCCTCCTGTCTCCCCCCTTTCCCTGCAAACCACCATTCTACTTCTGTTTGTGAATTTGGCTGTTTTTTCTAGGGACGTTATATAAGTGGAGTGATACAGTGTTTGTCCTTATGTGACTGGCTTATGTCACTCGGCATAACATCCTCCAGGTTCATCCATGTTGTAGCCTGTGTCAGAATTTCCTTCCTTTTTAAAGCTGAATCATATTTCACTGTGTGGATGGACCACATTTGTTTACTTGTTCATTCATCTGTGGACACTTGGGCTGCTCCCTTGTCTGGGCTATTGTGAACAGTGCTGCTGTGGACATTGGGGTACAAATGTCTGTTCAGACCCCTGCGCTCTCTTCTTCTGGGTGTACACTCAGGAGTGGGATTGCCAAATTCTGTGTTAGTTTTTGGGTTGAGCCTGAGGTCTTAACTATAGCAGACATCATTCTTGTATCTGCTTTGAGTTTTTGCCCACTTGCCAATTAGTTGCATGGTTGCAATCCCCAAAGAAATCTGTCGCCCTGTGGTTTTGGGGGAGAAATATTCACAGCACTAAGGGCCATCCCATACCTGGAAAGGACACAGCAGGGAGACAGTACAGTGGGTGGGAGTGGTGTTTCTGGTTTCTTCTGATAACCCCCCATTCTGCTAAGTGTGACCCAAGGTGAGGGGCTGTTGCTTGGAGCCCAGGACATCCAGATCTATCAGTTGGAAAGTCAGAAATAGGCTGACTGGTCTGGCGGTGGGGGGCCTGGAGGGGGTAGGAAATGGTCCAGGGGGGCGTGGTCTGGAGCTCCTGCCGTTTGTATTTCAAGTTAACGTGCACTTCACTTCCTCCCTGCTTTTAGGCCCTTTTCCCTATTGACTAGCTCATTGACCAGTTAAATAATTCAATTTTCACTCCATAAAAATGAAGCACTCAATAAAAAATCTTATGTTTTTCTCAATGTATTCCCATCGATACTGCTTAACCCCATCCAAGTTTATGTTCTGCTTTATCACTTGACCGTTGAGGGGCTTCGGGGTTTTTATTTAATTCCTGCAGCCGTTCTTTCTGTCGTTTGAGGCGGCTGCTGGGTGCCTTGCTGGGTGTCACACCACGGGCTGCCCCGGGACACACGTGGAGGGGCTTTTTGGCTCCAAGGACCCCCCCCCCCCCCCCCAATCCTGGCACAGGGGTTCTCAGCTCTTTCTGTGCCATAGACTCCCCCCACCCCAAGTCTGGAGAAGCCCATGAAGTTTCTCAGAATGTAGTTTTTATAACCAACATAACATAAAATAGATAGGATTAAAGGATAATTATTAAAACGTAAATTCTATGCCAATAAAGTTACCAGAATATTAAAACTCATTTCTTTAGTAACACATCAACAAGAGTTAGCAGCAAGTGTAGTAAGTGCCACCGTTTTGAATTGTGATGAACATAAACGGTATCTCCGGGTCGGCAGCAGCTGTCAGTGTGCCCGGGAAAGCACCTGTGATTTCTGTTGGTGACAAAGTCCCAGGTACTAATGACAACATTGTGACTTGTTGCCTGCTTCATGGTGAAGGAAACACCCAATTTCAGTTGGAGTTGGTGAAAGTAAAGCAAGTGCTTGTTTCTTCACCCAAGTTCATGGGTCCCTGGATTCTGGGGTCCCAGAAGAGCTGGCGGGGAATCACAGGTGAGTAGAAGTGAAGTGAACAGAAGTGAAGGTAATGCCAGGTAGGACGTGGCTCCTGGGAAAGAGAGGGGACAGACGGACCCCGTGGGGATGATTCTCTTCCCCGCCACCCCCCACCCCAGTGCCTGCTCCCAGTGTCCTGTCTCCCCCAGGCCCCTAAGGGTGTGGACCCCGGGAGGGCGGAGCTTTGGTCTGTCTGTTTTCTGCTGTCTCCCAGTGCTGGGTGCTTAGCGGATGCTCAGTAAACATTGGCAGTTTACCAGATGAGTAGGATAGGAGGGGCTCATTGGTCCTGAAGGGCTATCAGCTCAGAGGCCCAGCCCACCTCTTCTGCTGAGGATCTGGGAAGGACCCCGTGGCCGGTGGGTGACAGAGCTGGCCTCCCTGCTCAGTTGCCTGCTCCCCATGTGACCTCTGAAGCTCTGTAAAGCACTGATTTGTCCCCACCTGTGTTCAGTGAAGATCCTGAGCCTTCCCTGTAGGGAAGAGCGCTTTGGGGGAGATGGAGAGACTGCTTCTTGCCCAAAGCTTTCTGCCCAGAAGCTTCGACTGGCAGCAGTGGCCGTGCAGCCAGGCCATGGCGCCCTGGGCCTCCCCCTGGCCGGGCCTCTGCCCTTTGGCTGGGGTGGGTCAGCCAGGAGCCAGGGTGCTCAGTGGGGAGAGAGCATCAGTCCCAAAATTAAGTTGGCGCTTTTAAATCGCTTCTCTGCTCCCATTCACATAAAACATAACACAGCACCCAGGAGATGGTTGGTTCAGCTTTTTAACACAGATAGGCAACTTTGGGTGGGTTTAAACATGGAGGAGCTTTCCTTGAGGGCCACCTTGGGGGAAACTGGGGAGGTCGGCTTTCTGATGGGTGCCTTTCTAAGTGTCACTCGCTTGGTCACTCGTTCATTCATCCTTCCATCAGACCTGCGTTGAGCGTTTCCTCTGGGCCAGCCTCACGGGGATAACCAGGTTCTGATATCAGCCCTGGGGTGGGGGGAGCCCCCGAAAATGGTTTTGGTCCTTGTCACCTTCGTTCTATGTTTGCCTATGCCTTTTCTGTAAAGTCGCATCAGCAAGTTTCCTTTAAAAATTTTATTTATTTATTTATTTGGCTGAGCCGGGTCTTAGTTGCGGCACGTGGGATCTTCGTTGCCACGTGTGGGATCTTTAGCTGTGGCATGGGGGATCTAGTTTCCTGGCCAGGGATCGAACCCAGGCCCCTTGCATTGGGAGCCACTGGACCACCAGGGAAGTCCCAGCATGTTACCTTTTTAAAGCTTGAGAAGCTTTAAAAGCTTTGAGAGGCTGTGGCTGCCTGCTTGCGTCCTCCCCTTACACCCTGGGTGGCTGAGGGATGCGTGGGCTCAGAGCTCACCCCAGTATCTGGCCAGGGCCCCGCTGATGTGCTGGGGGGCGGGCATCCACCATGGAGTTTTATGTGGTTCCATTTTCGTCCCCTTTCCTGAGTAGTTTGCTAAAGCAGAGCCAAGCCCAGCAGTGTTGGCTCCAAGAGCCCACTTTTAAAGGGAGTATTTCTCATTGACGTCTGGATTTTTTTGCAAGTTTCCTGATATGAATTATCGCCTGGAATGCTCACCTCCTAAGGTCAAGTCAGACTTTCTTTCCATCTCATGGAGCAGAGGCCCGGCAGGCAGCCAAGGGGAAACCCGAAACCCATGGCCTTCCGGGTGGGGTCTGGCGGGAAGGGCCCTTTGGGTCTTGCTTCCCCAAGATCCCGCAGCTTTTGCAGTCGTTGATTCGTTCATCGATACTGAGTTATGGGCCAGACCCTCTGCCAGGTGGAAGGGGTGACGTGGCCAGGATGAAGCATGGTCCCTGCCTGGTGAGAGGGGCAGACCTGATGACCTGGGGACACAAGGGCAGGGGCAGGTGGGAGGGATGCTGTGGAGGAAGGCACAGGTGACGGGGGTCTCTAACTGGGGTAGGGGAAGCAAGGGCCCGATTGAGCTAGTGGTCAGGGAGGGGTCCCAAGGAGGGGGTGGCATTTCCGGGAGGTCTGGAGGGTGACCTGGGCGGTGCTGTGCAGGGCTGCAGTGGGGAGCGCTCAGGGAAAGCAGCCAGGCTGCCCTTGTCCTTGGCGCTTACTCCCTCCCTCTCTCTGTCCGACGTCCTCTCTGGACCTGGGGGTACCTGGGACGGTGGCTGTGCTGCTCAGGGCCGCCTGTCCTCTCCCAGTCAAGACCCCACTGAGCCTGGCACCCCTCTTATTCCAGGAAGGGAGTACAAGGATCTGCCACCTGCTGAGTGGTATCGGCCATTCCTGAGCCTACGAGAGAGGCATTTTGGGGGAGGTGGTGGTGGCCTGCCAGCTGCCAGCACCTCGGTGCCCACAGGGCTCTTCCAGGAGCTCCCTCTGCTTCTCAGAATGCCTGAAAGTTTACAGCAGGGCTGAGTCAGGGCCACAAACTCACTGTGCAAGAAATTTCATGTGTCTGCATTTTTTTCTTGAAGTCAGTAAATTCAGACTTTGAGTCTTCATCCTACTGCAGGGAACAGAACTTCCCCCTGAACTTCCGTTCCTGGAGAAATCTGGGAAGGCTTCCCAGAGGTGGTGGCCGGGAAAGGAGGGTGGGAGGAAGGAGGGCATCCAGGTGGTGGGGACAGCAGGGCAAAGGCTGGGCCCGCTGTTGCAGCTTGGTGAGTTTGGGAATTTGGGGTGGGGTGGGGGGAGGAGAACCAGAAGGGAGGATCCCTGGGAGGAGCCAGGCGGTGACACTGGGACGGTCACTTACCTAACATTTGTCATGGTGCCTTTTACTTTTGTTGTTGGTTTTTCATGTATGCTATATCAACGAAATCAAATAAAGTTCTCAGAGTTTTAACAAAGAGACAACAGAAATTTTAACTAGTGAAAGCCCTCTTTGGTTTTTTTTTTAATTAAAAATAAATTTTTAATTGAAATATAGTTGATTTACAATGCTGTGTTAATTTCTGCTGTACAGCAAAGTGACTCAGTTACACACATAGAGACATTCTTTTTTTTTTTTTTTTTTTTTCTGTACGCGGGCCTCTCACTGTCGCGGCCTCTCCCGTTGCGGAGCACAGGCTCCAGACGCACAGGCTCAGCGGCCATGGCTCACGGGCCCAGCCGCTCCGCGGCACGTGGGACCTTACCGGACCGGGGCACGAACCCGCGTCCCCTGCGTCGGCAAGCGGACTCTCAACCACTGCGCCACCAGGGAAGCCCGACACATTCTTTTTTAATATTCTTTTCCAGTATGGTTTATCACGGGATATTCAGTATAGCTCCCTGTGGTATACAGTAGGACCTTGTTGTTTATCCATTTTAAATGTAATCGTCTGCATCTATCAACCCCAAACTCCCAGTCCATCCCTCTCCCCGCCGCCCTTGGCAACCACAGGTCTGTTGTCTATGTCTGTGAGTCTGTTTCTGTTTTGTAGATAGGTGCCTTTGTATGTCATGGTGCCTTTTAGAAGGTGTGGATCATCCACCAAGTGCGTACCCACGTCCCCAGATCATTAGGAGGGAAGTGGGTGTGACGAGGTGGAGGGGGCCTGGGCCAGTGGCTGCGACTCTGTCAGCTAATCCTTAATCCCTTTTATTCTTGCTGCACCTGGAGGAAAATGGACTGGCCATTTTCTATAGCAGTGCAACTATTTAATGAACGTTATCTGGTGTCTGTTTCTGTCCAATTCTTTCAAGAACGTTCCCAGCAGTCTGTGTGGTTAAATCTCCTTTAGTAACCCTGACCCTCCGTGGCTGCCCTGGTGGAGTTCCCGTCCCCCCAGTGGGGAGAGGAATTCTTGTGGAAAGAAGAGAAAGCACGGAGTGCAGGGGGCCCAGGGGTGACAGCTGGCTCCTGTCACTCGGCCCTCCGGGGTCGTCCTCTCCCCCAGCCTCTAATGGGCGGTATTGGTCACACCCTGTGTCCCCACCTGGTGTGTTTGGGCCAGTTGGTCAGGTCTTCCTGGTTCAGCCTGAGGTCACTGGAGGGTGTGGTGTGTGTTGTTATTTCCTGCCATTCCCATGGCTTCTGTAAGGCTGTGCCCAGAAGGGGGTGAGTTAAGCAAAATTCTTGGTCACAAGTCACAGAAACCCGACTCCAACTAGCCTAAGTGAAAAAGTGGCCTCGTAGGCTCACAGGTCCAGAAAGTCCAGGGTTCTGGCTTCAGGTGTGGTTGGCTCCAGGGGCCCCAGGTGCAGTCTCTCAGCCTTTGTCCCTCGGCCTCTGTCTCTGTCTCTGGGCTCAGCTTCCCTGTGTGTTGGCCCCCTTCTCCGACAGCCCACCCGGGTCACGGCTCCCTGAGAACCTGGGGCTAGAGAATGCTGCCGTCAGCCAGTGCTTCCCAATGGAAGTCCAGAACAGAGAGCCACTGGCCGGCATGGGTCACGTGCCCACCCCGACCCATCATCTTGGCCAGAGGGCTGACGTGCTGATCGTCAGGCCAGGGCCCCAACCCTGGACCCACGCAGACTAGACTGAGAGCATAGTTTTGGGTAGGACCCTGCAGAGGGCGTTGTCGTGAGTTGGGGGCCCAGCAGCAGCTTCGTGTCTCTCCCGGCTTTGTTGTTGGAGGGTCATCCTCCCACGTTGGGAGAATACCCGTGGCCGCCGATGACACCCCACTCCCTCCCCCAATGCCCTGCACTCCCAGAGGGGTCAGTTATGGGCTGTGTGATTTCCACATGGTCAAGGCCAAGACAGCCCCACACTTCTGCTTTTTATGGTGTGCTGAGCGGTGAAGCCCAAGGCCTGTCGGCCAGGGCCCCTTGGCTCTGCCAGGGGCCAAGCCCACGTCCACATAGCTCAGAGTAGAGGAGACTCCTGGTATGTGGCACTCACCGCATCTCACGGTGGCCTGGATGCTCCTTTGTGGGCTACCTGTGCTGTCGTTTGGTCAGTGCACGCCGTAGGTCCACTGGGGCCTAGTGGCGGTGGCTGGATGTGGGGTGAAGTGCAGGGGGCAGCCAATGCCACTCCGGGCAGGGGTGGGCGTTTCCTGGGACACCTGAGGTCTTGGCGCCCTGGACGTGGACCACAGGACAGCCCAGGCAGGCTGGAGGCGGCCCTCTCAGATGGTGACATGGACAGAAGGCGGTCGGGGAAGTGGGCCATGTCTGGTGTGGTCATCCTGGCCTGGACCGAGGGGCCCCGCGCTCCCATCATTCAGTCGTGATTTGAATCTCTCCGTTGCCAAAATCTCAACCCAAAGAAGTCAAGAGCCACTGAGTTCAAGCAGGGGCTGTGGGTGTCGTAAGGCATCTCAGAGCCCCATGGCCTTATTTTACAGATGAGAAAACTGAGGCCCTGGGAAGTTTAGTGGTTTGAACAGAGTCCGAAGCTGCGGGTGGCTGAGCAGGGCTAGACCAGGTCTGCAGGGTCCCAGGCCAGGGCCCTTTCCAGATGGAGACCCAGAGGGCCTGTGGGGGGACCCTGGGAAAGGCTCTCAGATGCCTGACCTGCCCTGGTTGAGCCTCCAGGGATTGGGGTGGCTGCAGCAGCCTTCCCAGCCTTTTATTTCCCATCTCTACCCTGAGCTGCGAAGTTCCCTGCGGTGAGCAAGCCATGGGCAGGGCTTGGCTCCCCTCTGGCAGGAGGTCGGCTGCGAGTCTTTGTTTTGGTGTCTTTGCCTCCACTCTCCAGCCCTGGGTGCCTGACAGGATTCGTAGGAGAAGGTGAATCACAGATTGGTCTCCGCTTGTCTTCGAGAAGGAAGTCAGCTTCTTCCACCAAAAGGACAGCTGTTGGGTGGGAAGGCCCTCGGGGCAGATCCATTCGGCAGATGCCACGTGGGCACCTACTGTGCGCAGGACGGCTGCCAAGGAGGAGTCCCGGGGTGGACTCAGAGGTCTCAGAGTTTCCAGGGTGCTCAGAGGCCACCGAGTCCCAGCTGGGATCTTTCCAGCGACGGGAGGCTCACCCCCTTCCCGGGACGGCACATTCCAGGGTGTCTGGGCTTGCTGAGGGCAGCTGAGGTCAGCACCAAGTTGAGGTTGTGTTGGAAGGCGGTGCTGCAAGCAGGGTGTGTCATCTGGCTGGGCGCAAAGGATGACTGTCCTTGCTGGTTGGCTTTCTGGGCTGTGAGTCTTGTTGACTCGTGAACTTCAGGGAAAGCAGGGTGATGCGCAGCACTGCTGAGTGGCCCCGGCTTTGCTGCCAGGTGGAGGCATACATTAGAAAGCAGAGGTGAAGGCGAGATCAGCTTGCCTTGTCTTTGTGAATGGTGAGCACTGCCCCCAGTGGAAACCCAGCCCAGGACTGGTCCACCTGGGGCCAGCAATGGTGGGGTCTGTGGCTAGGGCCGTTCTCCCAAGGCCACGTTTCTCTGCACTGATTCCTTCTTTGGCTGCTGTCACAAACAACACAAACTGGCTGAGAACAGCACAGATGTATTTTCTTACAGTTCTGGAGGTCAGAAGTCCACAGTCAGTCTCACCGGGCTGAAGTCCAGTCTGCCTCCCTCTTACAAGGACCCTCGTGAGTACATTGGGCCCACCTGGATAGTCCAGGACAAGCTGCTCATCTCAGGATCCCTCATCACATCTGCAAAGTCCCTTACGAGGTAGCATAGGTACCAGTTTTGGACATTAGGACGTGGGCATCTTTGGGGGCTGTTATCAGCCTGTCACCACCCTCATCTCTCACCAGCCTTGCCTGGCCTTTATGCTGCAGCTGCCACCGACTGTTCTCAGGCCCCTCCCTCCCCTTCTCTCTTCGCCTTTGCCCCTGTGACCGCGTCTCCTCAACCTGGAACCTTCCAGCCTGGGCTCCTAACTGCTGGCCTCCCCCGCTTTGCCCCCATCAGAGCCCACACTCAAGACCATAATGTTGTACCCTCTCTCATGTCCCCGGGACACCGTGGCCCCGCTTGGGGCCCGAGGAACCCGCGGCCTTGCAGGTGCCAGAGCCCACGGGCATAGCAGGTCTCGGTGAATGTTTGTGGAACAGACAGGCGAATGGTAGAGTCCGTAGTGAGTTGCAGGTAAATGAAAGTTATTTTTAAAGCGCATTTAACTGACTTGGCTGCTTCGTGGCCTCTCGGGTCTGTCGTTCTGTCTGTAGACCTGCTTGGGGGTCCACGGGACAAACAGCCCCTACCAGGGGCCTGAGTCTGCATGCTTTTACTTAAGATGAAGGTTTTTAAGCCACTTGGAGGTAAAATTTGGCCAAATTTGTATTTTTTTTTTTTTTTTTTTTTAATTTGGCCACGCTGCGCAGCTTACGGGATCTTAGCTCCCTGACCAGGGACTGAACCAGCATCCTCAGCGGTGAAAGCACGGAGTCCTAACCACTAGACCGCCAGGGAGGTCCCATGGCCAACTTGGAATGATATCGAATCAGCAAATATTTGTTGAACATTTGCGAACAGAAGGCGGATCCCTCGGGGTGGGTGAAAGGGTGTGGCCCTCATACCCACAACAAAAGTGCCCAAGGCCTGTGCCTTCTGCTCTCAAGTTACTTATTATTTAGTTGTGTGTGGATGTGTGTGTGACAACAGTGCACAAATGGATGAAACGGAGAAGCACCCAGTGGTTAAAGAATAAGCAGGAAAGGAAGCCTCGAGGCGGGTGGTGGGCAGCTCCTTCTGCAGGGCCGGGGTCTTGAATGGATGCCTGGATTTTAGGATGGCGAGGGTTGAGGGATCTGAGGGACAGTTGAGAGCCCTGGAGAGGGGACAGCTAAGCTGAGCTGGGGTCATGGTGAACTTGGGGAACAGGGTCCCAGGCCCGCGCCTTCCGCTGGTTATCTGTGACCTTGGGCGGACCATCGCACCTCTCGGTGGCCTGGCTGCCCCACGTGTGATGCGGAGCTCTCCCTGCAGGCCAGGGTGAATGGCCACTGGACGGGCCAGGACTCAGGAGGGCCCCTCCAGAAGCAGAGCTCATCTTTGTGAGCCGTCGGACTTGGCTGAAGTAGAAGGTTGTGCTAAACAGTGAAAGTAACCCCAACAGGGAGATCCTGTGCTCCAGATTGCACTTGGCCGGCTCACCTCCCGTCCGACCAGGTGTCGCTTCCTATTTGTGCTGCGTAAATGGATTCAAATAGCTTTCTCCTCCATCACTCAAAGAATGGCCTTGGTAGCCAAGAAGGGAATTAGTTTCGGGTGGAAGCCTATTTTTACCGTGGTGGAGACCAAACTGTTCATTACCTAGAAATCACATGAGGGTTTTTAGCCTGAAAAAGTGTTTTCTTGGCTTCAACTTTTCATAGATATTAATTATAGGTATCGGCTTCAGCCCACTGAAATAATTCCTCTCTCCAGAGATTAAAGACATTTAAAACACTGTGCCTTGTTAAACATGATACATATTCTTTCTCTCCATTTCTGCTCGGCATATGGGATGGAAATAGGAGATTAGGGAATTTAAAAATGATTTGATACCTTTCCTGTATTTAACTAATGGTAGATTCCATACTCCATGTGTGTTTTCAAGTCTCTGAAGCTGGTGGGAATTTGACGATAAAAGTCGAGAAGGCAACCCTTTAATATTGTGACGATGGATCCTGATGGGGATGTCATGTCTTGTTTCTAATATGCATCCCTCCACCCACGTTTGTATGTGGACAACCATCCTGGGGCTTCCCCCTGTTCTTGGGATGAAATCCAGACTCTTTGCCTGGCCTCCACTCACCCTGCCCTCTGCACTCTGTAGAGCCCTGTTCTTTCAGCTTCTGGAACATGCCAGGCCCTCCCCGCCTCAGCCTCCGTGTCCCCGCGATTCCCTCCGTCTCACTTTGGGGATCTTTTCAGCAAAGACTTCCCATCAGTCTCCTTAAACGTGTCCTTTTAGTCTCCACCCGTTTCCTTAATTACACCGTGCACACTCTATTTGATTTATCTTTTTGTCTGCATGTCTGTCTGTTTTTCTGTCTCTATCAGAAATAGTTTCCTGAATACAGGGACGGTGTCTGACTTTGGGGCCACGTTGAGTTTGATGTGCCACATGGGACAGTGTCAGACTTTGGGGCCACGCTGACACTGAGGTACCCCAGGTGTCGAAGTCCTCCGGATCCGGGGGTCCCTAACTTGGCTTTAGAATGTCTGCTGCCTGGGCCCTACTCCAGGGAGCCTGGTTTCGTGGGACTGGGGTGAGGCCTGGGCACCTGGATGATTCTAACCTGCAGCCACGTTTGAGAACTGCTGTCACGGGTTGGGAACTTGGCGGGCGCACGGGAGGCCCTGCAGGGCAGATGGGACCCCGATGTGGAGCCAGGAGCAGCCCCAGCCCAGGCCCCTCAGGGGCCACCATGCGGCCTCAGGGTCACGCCTCCGTGTCTGTGTGAAAGTAAAGGAACGTTTGGCTCACTCGGTGTAAGAAGCCAGAGATTTGTGGAATGGATTTTAGTACTAGTTCCATGAAAAGCATTCACAGCATTAAAACAGCAGCCAGTACTGGCCACCCAGCCCAGCGGGCTTAGCATCGCTGGCGTTGGGCTGAGGCTGCAGATTCTCAGTCTGGCTTTGTCATCAAGCCCTGGCTGCAGCCCTGATGTGGGGAGGCCGCCCTGGAGTGAGGAGGGCCAGCTCCGTGCTCTTTTCCCAGCTCCTGAAGCAGAGACGGAGGCTCGGGACGAGAGGGGACCGAGCCACGCTCTCCTGGTGTGTGGTACATACTGGTGTTGGTGTGACCTTCCACCACTGGAGGGTGCAGTGTTGGAACAGGGGCCTCCAATTCACCTCTGCACCCTAATACCTAAGTTAAGGCTTGGTGCATAGTAGGACCTCAGAAAATAATTGGAGTATAGAAATACATGGATGGAGAAGAGGAAGGGGCCTGCTCTCCTGATTCCTACACCCAAGTGGGGCCGTGGGTGTGTCTCAGGCAGGCCTACATGTCGGTGTCCCTTCACACTGATTTTCTGGACATATCTGTCTGCTCAGTGTTCATTTCGGTGGGTGGGATTGATTCAGGCAAGGGCTGGGGCTGCTGCCTGGCTCAGAGGGGAGGTGCCCTCATGCTGTGTCCAGCACTGTGGGGTGCCCTCCCCAGGCTGGTGCTCAGACACTGCTGTTCTTAGTCCCTTCCCAAGTGCTTGCTGGGTACTGTGCAGTGGGAAGGGATTTAGGGGGTGAGCTTGCGTGAACCTTCCAAGAAATGATTTCAGCGCACTGCACATTCAGTTTGTTTCCAAGTCGCTATAGAAAGTAAATGATTAGTTAAGCAGCACCCACACAGTTTTTTAAAAAAGGAATGATTTTCCAAAACGAAGTAAAACCCCACTGGTTTGTCAGAGAGAGGAAAGAAGGCTTTAATAAGCAGAATGCTGTTTAAGAAATCATAATTACTTACGTGGGCAAATGCACCAGCTCAGGGAGGTGCCCAGTTAAGCACCTAATCACGTTGACTTTCTCTTTCACACTGATAGAGCCGGCTCCCCACCCCTGGGGTTGACCAGATGTCCCCACGTTCTGGTGGGTGAATAGTATCACTTTTTTTTTTTTTTTTTTTTGGGCGGTACGCGGGCCTCTCACCTCTGCGGCCCCTGCCGTTGCGGAGCACAGGCTCCGGATGCGCAGGCTCAGCGGCCACGGCTCACGGGCCCAGCCGCTCCGCGGCATGTGGGATCCTCCCGGACCGGGGCACGAACCCGCGTCCCCTGCATCGGCAGGCGGACTCTCTGCGCCACCAGGGAAGCCCTCACCTTCTTTTTTGTTTATGTTTTCCCTCGAGTTGCTGAAGTGATGTCTTCAATGACTTATTTCCAAACTGGTGTGTATCAGACTGTCCTGGGGGAGCTTGTTATAAAGGCAGGCCAGAACTCACCTCCAATGTCCTGAGTGCAAGTCGGCAGGCGGGCCCAGCCCCTGGATTTCCACGAGCTCTTGGGCTGTACCCCTCCATGGGGCGCTCTCTCTCAGGCAGTGACCAGCAGGATCAGAGGACTCGGTTGGGACTTCCTCAGTGGCCGGGGTTACACTCCGTGTCCTTCCAATTCGAGGTGTGCAAGAGGGCGAATTGAATCGGGGGACAGGTGAGAAAATCACCCAGTTCTCTGAGCGGTATGAACCATAGCAAGGTGGAGTGGTGTCAGGGGGACCCGTGATCTGGCAAAACTCACCTGCGCCTGCTACGTGCCAGGCCCGTGTGGGCACATGTGAGACAGAGAAAGAAAACATGTAAGCCCTGCCCTCCAGCCGCCCCGAGTCCAGTGAGCAGATGGACAAGTAAGCAGTGACCAGGGCTGCTGGGGCAGGATCAGGGCAGGCTTCCTGGAAGAGGAGGCCCTTCACTGAGACGTGGGGAATTAAATTAAATTACATTAAATTAAGCCCATATGCATTGAGTATCGTCTGAGTCTCCAGCCCTCTGCTAGGTGGTAGAGATTCAGTAATGACCAAATCAGACAAATCCCCTTTGTGGAGCTTGCGTTTTATCAGGGGAGAGAGACACATAACCTAAAGCCAGCAAAGTAAGTTCAGATGGTGGTAAATGCTATGGAGAAAATCAAACTAACGATGACCTGCAGTGATCAGGGATGGCTTAGGAGCCTGCATGCAAGACCAGGGTCTGAGCTGGGAATGGACTTGGCAGGTTTGGGGGACAGAAAGAAGGGCAGTGCCTCGCAACCCAGCCATCTCACCCCTAGATAGATGTATATATATGTTTTTACTCACGAGAAGTAAAAACCTGTGTCCACATAGAAGTGTGTACGTGATTGTTCATTGTAGCCTTATTCACAGTAGCCCAAAGTGGAAACAACCCAAATGCCCATCAACTGAGGAATGGATTAGCAGTGTGCTACACCCATAAGTGGAATGTTATTTGGCCATTAAAAGAAGTGAAGTACTGATACACGAAATGGATGAGCTTTGGAAACACGATGCGGAGTGAAGGAAGCCAGACACACAAGACCACGTATTGTGTGGTCTCGTTTGTGTGAAATGTCCAGAATAGGCAAATCCATAGAGACAGAAGGTAGGGAAGTGATTGCCAGGGGCCAGGGGGATGGAGGGATGGAGGGATGGGGAGTGATAACGAAAGGTATGGGGTTTCCTTTTGAGATGATGAAAATATTCTAAATGAATATGGTGATGTTTTCGCAACTCTGTGAATGCACTGAGAACCATTGACTTGTACCCTTTAAATAGACACATTTATGGTGTGTGAACTTTATCTCAACAAAGCTGTTAAAAAGAAGGTGGCGTGGCTGGAGCAGAGGGATGGGGGGGGCAGGTGCTGTGGTTAGGCAGGGGGAACAGATGGGGTGAGAAAGGGCACCCCGGGCAGTGGCTAGAGAGAGCTGGAGCCTCAGGAAACAGTTGGAGAGGCTCAGGATGGCAGAGGTGGGTGTGGATGTGCACAGGTGGGCGGGGCCAGGCACAGCAGGTGTGGTCACAGGGCAGGCCTGGAGAGATATGCTGCAGAGGAACCAAATGGAGGCTGGAAAACCATTGCTTTTCTTTCACCACTCTGCCTCAGTTAATCCACTAGTTACCCTGCAGGGGCTTCTTCTGTATCTTATTCGGGCAGACCCCTTCGGGGGCAGTGGAGGGAGGGCTGCTCTGCTTTGGTCCTGCTCCCTAATGGGGCCCCCAGATGCTGAAATCTCAGACCGCTGGAGCCCCGAATTGACCAAGGTGTGTAAGTTCATTAAAGACCAACGACCCACCGAACAGCAGAAAATCCGGACTCATGTCACGATCGATTAAGGATATAACCCATGCTCATCTTAGACCTTACAAGAAGAAAGTTCTAAGAAAAAGGAAACCTGAAATTACCGATAATCCTCAGAGATTACAGTGTCCAACCTTTAGATCATTCCCTTTCTGAGCAAAGATTAGAACCCGGTGATACAGTTTGGAATTCTTTGTACACTTAACATTATGTTGTTCTCAGCATTTTCCCCCATCGTTGGAAATCCTTTGAAAACTACAGTGAATGAACTATCTCTTCTTTTGTTGTTGTTGTTGTTGTTTTAGAACTTTATTAAAATTTTTTTTCTTCCAGTTTTATTGTCAATTACAATTGACATACAGCACTGTATAAGTTTTAAGGGGTACAGCGTGACGATTTGACTTACATACATCGTGAAATGATGACCACAATAAGTTTAGTGAACATCAGTCCTCTTGTATAGATACAACATTAAAGAAATAGAAAAAAAAAAAAGCCTTTTTTCCTGTGGTAAGAACTCTTAGGATTTATTCTCTTAACAACTTTCATGTGAAACATACGGCAGTGTTAATGATATTTATCACGTTGTACATTGCATCTCTAGTACTTACCTTACAACTGGAAGTTTGTACCTTTTGACTGCCTTCATCCAATTGCCCCTCCCCCTAACCCCACCTGTGGTAGCCACAAACCTGATCTCTCCTTCTCTGAGTTTGTTTGCTTGATTTTGAAGCATAATTTACCTACAGCTCTGTGTTAGTTCCTCTTATACAACATGGTGATTGGATATTTCTGTGCATTTCAAAATCATCACCATGATAAATCTAGATTTGATCTGTCACCGTTCAAAGATATTACACAATTACTGACTATATTCCCCACACTGTACATTTCATGCCTGTGACATTTATTTTGCAACTGGAAGTTTGTACCTCTTAAGAACTGTCATTTCTTTATTGTTTTCCTATAGTTGTATTCTTGGAAGGAAGCTCAGTTTTCATTATGAACAATGGTATTGACATCATTAACCAAATCAACACCTTTGGAGGCAACTCTTTATCCATGTGTCTGATAGTTTCCTAGGACAAATTCCCTGAAAGGGTCACTAGTCAAAGGTCATGAACCTTGAACACACCAGCTGCCGTTATGTAGTTGTTTTCTGGAAAGATCTGCTGATGTGACCCAGAGTCACAGTGTGGCTCCAAGTGCAGGTGTCACACGGGCTCTCTGGTCCCTTCCTGCAAAGGGCTGGGCTTGGGAAGGGCTTCTTGGAGGCTGCATGGTCCGGCGAGGCCCACTGTGGGATGGTGCAGTGGGGACCAGCTTGTGCAAAGTGTCCGTGGCTGGAACACACACCTTTATCTGGGGGAGGGAGTGAGGGAGCTGAGGGGTCCAAAGCTGAGTGGTCCCCCAGTGATGGACAGGCCGGGAAGCCGGCTGCTCACTTCTTCCTGCCCAGCACCCCGACTCAAC
>RJWK010007778.1:33731-49174 GCA_004363435.1 Platanista minor | reverse complement strand
AAGAAGATGTGGAACATATATACAATGGAATATTACTCAGCCATAAAAAGAAACGAAATAGAGTAATTTGTAGTGAGGTGGTTGGACCTAGAGTCTGTCATACAGAGTGAAGTAAGTCAGAAAGAGAAAGACAAATACCGTATGCTAACACATATATATGGAATCTAAGAAAAATAGAAATGTCGTGAAGAACCTAGGGGCAAGATGGGAATCAAGACACAGACCTACTAGAGAATGGACTTGAGAATATGGGGAGGGGGAAGGGTAAGCCGTGACAAACTGAGAGAGTGGCATGGACATATATACACTACCAAACGTAAAATAGATAGCTAGTGGAATCAGTCGCATAGCACCGGGAGATCAGCTCAGTGCTTTGTGACCACCTGGATGGGTGGGATAGGGAGGGTGGGAGGGAGGGAGATGCAAGAAGGAGGAGATATGGGAACATATATATATGTATAACTGATTCACTTTGTTATAAAGCAGAAACTAACACACTATTGTAAAGCAATTATACTCCAATAAAGATGAAAAAAAATGACAACAGAAATCCAGCATAAAAAATAAAATCAAAAAATTTGAAAATACATAAAATATTTAAAGTCATTGAGCTAAATATTTATCTGAAGAAGTCAAAAAATGTGTGACATATTAAAATAAAGAAAATAAAATGAAAGTGACTATGAGTAGAAAAAAATAAAAGAGAAAACTACATATAGAAAATAAACAAAACCAAGATGATTTGTTTTGAAATATTAATGAATTTGAAAAAATTGACGAAGCACAGGTTACCAAAATCAGTAGTAAATGAGGTTCATTAATAAATCTTGCAAGTATTATAATGATAATTAGAGAGACATATAATCTACCTTATGCTACAAATTTGAAGATTCAGATAAAATGGACAAATGCTTGGAACCACAGCTTAAAAGTGACACAAGAAGAATTAGAAAATATTTTACCTGAAATTGAAGCTCAAATAACACATCTTCTTTTAAAGAAACTTCTTTTAAAGAAACTTTTTAAAGGCCCAGGTGAATTATATATTGATCAAATAAATGGACATATTTTCACAACAAAAAAAGGGCTAAGAAGCTTGAAATAATTCATTTGATGAGGTCCGAATAATAATCATCATAAAATCAAATAAAGATAATACAAGAAAAATTACAGTTCTGTATTTTCCATTAACATAACCATGAAAAGAGATTCTAAACCAAATACTAGCAGACCAATTCCAACTACATGTAAGAATAATTGGGAAATGCAATTTTGGTGTAAAAATCAATGTATCACATTAACATAATAAAGTAGAACGATAATATGGATCTCTAATGTATAACAAATAGCCACGTTATCAATTCACGATAATGTATCATAGCAAAAACACGGTGTAAGGATCAGTGGCATGTTGTTTGGCAAAGTCGTCTTTTACACATTCTTGTTTTTGTTAATATATAGGGTCCTAGATTTCCATCAATGTGTTTTGTATTAAAATCTGTTTTTCTTGATATTAATATAATTTCTTCAACTTTTTTAGTTCAATATTTACACAGTGCAACCCCTTTTTTATTTTCAATCTTTCTGAGGAATTTGCTTTACTTAAATCACTTGTAAAGAGCAGATAGTTGGATTTAAATTTGTAAACTAACCTAATAATCTCTGCATTGATTGTTAGTCTCTTGGTTATTTTAAATAATATTTTTACATTTCTGTATATCACTTTTTCCTTCTTTCATCCTTTTTTCTTTCTTGATTTCTGTTAAACTGAATAATTTTTCTTGAGGAACAACTTTTGGTTGTCACTGCTGGTTCGGAAGCCACATAGTATTATGACTATTCTTTTAGTCATTTTTCTTAAATCAGTAATTTATGAAAACAAGTGTGAATTAGCCTCACAAAACACTCTAGTTATTTCTTAATTCCATTCTCTTCCCAATTGTAAGAAGAAATGTAGCACACTTTAATTACATTTGAACCAGGCTCCAGTTTTCTCCCTTACTACTTCCTACACAGTGACAATATCTTACTTTGGGTGTGAGGGAATTTTAAACATGTTATTTATAATAACTCTACATAAATTAATTGGTATATGGATCAATTAATATTTTCAGGTTCATTCCGTGAGTCTCATATCTTCCATTTTATTCACTTTTCTTCTTCCTTTCACTAGATCCCTTAGAGGTGGTCAATGTGGGAAAATATCAATGTAAATGAATCTGAAAATGTCTTCTTTTCTTAATAATGTTTTGTTCATGTATAAAATACTAGCTTTCAGTTCTTTTTATTACTAATTTGAACTTACCTTTCCACTGTGTTCACATCCATAGGTTTTGATGAGATATTTATTACACATCTTTATAATATCTTTAACTATGGTATTTAAAAAATTTATTTATCCTTGATAATTTTGAGTTTTATTATGATGCTTTCAAATGTGTAATTATCACATGTGGTACTTTTCCAATCTAAGTTTCCTAGTCTTGAATTAGGAAAATTTCAGGTATTATTATTATTATTTTAAATTGCTTTTCTGCCTTCCACTATGTCGAGATTGACAACTCCCAAAATAATATATGCCTCTACTAGAAACTAAGCTTTCTGTTTTTGCTGCTGAATGAATGCTAAAAGTGGAAAGCTGAAGTGGTTTGAACCACTATTCTGTAATAATATGCAGTATCTGACCAACAAAAAAATTGGTTCAGACCTTATATATATGAAAAAAAAATCCATAGTGAGGAATTCAAAATGATTCTTACCTGCTTCCAGACAGGTAAGATTTCTCCCTTTCAGAAGTTAAAAGAGTTTTGTATATTTCAGTCTAATGCCATCAGTTCTAGCAGTTAACAGAAACTACTCTCATATTTTAAAAATTAGTTAAATAATTGTCTTAAATTTCCGTGTTGTGCTTATATTTATTTTCTATCTTCATAAGGATTTTATTGAAAAGCTAACAGGGTCTCTGTCAGGGATTGGTAGCTCTACATTTAAATCAATTCTATTTTAAGGTGGAAGGATAGAATTTAAAGAAACCACTCAGTAACAAGGCAGTTCCATTTGACTAATTAGATGTATCTAATTAGTCCTATATACTGGGGAGCGGGGTGTGTATAGGTGGCAGTAAGCATTTCACACATGTGAATAAATAAAGAAAATTCATACAAACTGTAGATACCTAAAATAAAATATTTTATTCAACACAATTGGCAATCAGATAAAAATAAATACATCCTCAGTATTCAGTACAAAACGTTCTAACATTTGTTACAAGCTATCTGTACTTTCTATGTGATAAATAACAACATGCATATTAGCTTTTACAAGGAAGATCATGTTATTTCAAAGTTAAATAAAGAATAGTATGTTTTTTATACTTTAGAAATTAAGAAAACAAGACAAAATAAACATTATTTCAATTAAAGTAGGTGCCACTAATGTGAATAAACTCAATTTCAGTCCATTAGACTAAAAATGTCTAGTGACAAAAAAAAAAGGTCATTTTGGTTTATTTAAAGGCAGATTTCTTAAAGACAAGGAAAAAAGAAAAATGGGTGGGAAAATTAACTCTTGAGAGATATACTTGTTTACCCACATGATTGTTTGGCTTTTCTTTGCCAATGAACAAATCTGATTATAGTTGGTGATTGATAAAAGTTATTTCCCCTGACACTTCTACACCAAGAATAAGACTTCAGCAAAACAAAACAAAACAAAACCCAAATCACTCTATCAGCTACATAATTTTAACATGCCATTTTTTCTTTTGGTTGCTTTAAAATACTTCAGTAAGCATCTCATTACTGACAGAAAGCTCTATTTAGCAGAAAATTATTCTTACCCATAGGAATGACATTTTAGTTTCAGTCTGCAAAGTGAGTTTAATACTATGTCTTTAATCACTGCCTTGGGGGTGACACCTGGGGAAAATAATTTAGTGGAGATTAGAGCACTTAAATATAACACTGAAAATATCCAATGTGGTCAGTGAAATATATTTCAGTAAATAATGATACTGATAAACATTTAAATCAGCTAGAGAGTAAATTCATTTTTATTTATTAATACTATTAGCTTAATTTGCTTACTAAATACAATAAATGTATTCAATTGATACATTGTTGAATATACTCTAATATAATAATTATAAATTTTAAAATGTAAAGTTAATGATTATTATGTAATACTAAACACATAGAAATTCTTGGTTTATTTTTAATTATTTTTATTCTCAAACTTTCTTATTTCCAATTCCATGTAGTTGGAATTGGTCTGCTGGTATTTGGTTTAAAATCCCTTTTCTTACAGAAATTTCCTATTGTCTAATAAAACTCAAATAAAATTTTAAATAGTGCCTAATTTTCAAGTTATTATAGTCTTTTTTCATTTAATTATTTATTTTTATTTAATTATTTTTTATTCACTGTATTACCAACAATTTATTTTGCAACAATAACATTGATTTCCTAATATATACCAAGCTATTTGGCTCAGTAATAAAATGTGGAATAAAACAAACAAACAAAAAGTCCTTACCAATATAAAGTTAAATGTTTCTGGGAAAGACATCCATTAGTCAATCACTCCAACAAGCAAATTTAAATTTACAAGTGTGATTGTGTACTAAGCATGCATAAATCAGTGCTAGAACTAATGAAGGGTATATCCTTTTTTCTGAGATTAGGTTGGCTTTTATTGGGGATTGGACAAATGCTTTTTTTGAGCTAAATATTTATGTGGATGTTAATTTTTAAAATTTCTAATCATTTGAAAACCATAGAAGATAGTCATGCCATGTTGACTTCTTATGGTGTTCATACAACATGAAATCCAAGTTCTGAGGACTAGTGGTCATGCTAACCCCTATTATCATAAAAATACCACTTACTATGTGGTGACTCTCCATGTCCCAGTTCTTAAATGCCTCTCATACATTATGTGGCAACCCATAAAACAAGAGGTCAGTATTTACCCATACTGTAGTATGAGAAAAAAAAGTCCTACAGAAAATAGTTTAGTCTTCATGTAATATTTGCAAGAAATCTGGTGTACAAATATGTTCAAATAAGAAAACATAAAAATTCTTAAATTGTGTGAAATAATATTCAAATAAATATCCAGAATTTAATAAGCCCATCTCAATTAATCAAGAGAATATTAAATACTGTACATACTGATATTTAACTGAATCCATTTTGCTTGCTATAAAGGTCCGAGATTCATCTATAGCACGATTATCTCTCAAATATGAAACTTTACATGGATAGACTCTCTGTTCTTAGACAGCTGCTGACTGTTGCTACCACAACCAGAAAAGTTGAAAACAAGTATCAATGCAGTCAAAAGTAGGACAGCTAAAGTTAACACCATGTTTTGAGAACAGGTTTGCTCTTCTTATCGCAAGAAATATAAACTGGCCTATTAATGTTGTTCAAACAAAACTTGCACTTATTTCTTTCAAATAAAAACAATTTTACACTCCCTAACACCATACACAAAAATAAACTCAAAATGGATTAAAGGCCTAAATGCAAGGCCAGACACTATCAAACTCTTAGAGGAAAATATAGGCAGAACAGTCTATGACATAAATCACAGCAAGATCCTTTTTGACCCACCTCCTAGAGAAATGAAAATAAAAACAAAAATAAACAAATGGAACCTAATGAAACTTAAAAGCTTTTTCACAACCAAGGAAACCATAAACAAGATGCAAAGACAACCCTCAGAATGGGAGAAAATATTTTGCAAAAGAAGCAAATGACAAAGGATTAATCTCCAAAAATTATAAGCAGATCAAGTAGCTCAGTATCAAAAAAGCAAACAACCCAATCCAAAAATAGGCAGAAGACCTAAATAGACATTTCTCCAAAGAAGATATACAGATTGCCAACAAAAACATGAAAGGATGCTCAACATCATTAATCATTAGAGAAATGCAAATCAAAACTACAGTGCCATATCATCTCACACCAGTCAGAATGGCCATCATCAAAAAGTCTACAAAGACTAAATGCTGGAGAGGGTGTGGAGAAAGGGTAACCCTCTTACACTGTTGGTGGGAATGTGAATTGGTACAGCCACTATGGAGAACAGTATGGAGGTTCCTTAAAAAACAAAAAATACAACTACCATATGGCCCAGCAATCCCACTACTGGGCACATACCCTGAGAAAACCATAATTCAAAAAAAGTCATGTACCACAATACACATTGCAGCTCTATTTACAATAACCAGGATATGGAAGCAGCCTAAGTGTCCATTGATAGATGAATGGATAAAGAAGATGTGGCACATATATAAAATGGAATATTACTCAGCCATAAAAAGAAATGAAATTGAGTTATTTTTAGTGAGGTGGATGGACTTGGAGTCTGTCATACAGAGTAAAGTAAGTCAGAAAGAAAAAAACAAATACTGTATGCTAACACATATATATGGAATCTAAGAAAAAAAAAAAAAAGTCTGAAGAACCTAGGTGCAAGATGGGAATAAAGATGCAGACCTACTAGAAAATGGACTTGAGGACACGGGAAGGGGGAAGGGTAAGCTGGGACAAAGTGAGAGTGGTAGTGTATATATGGACATATATACACTACTAAATGTAAAATAGATAGCTAATGGGAAGCAGTCACATAGCACAGGGAGATCAGCTCAGTGCTTTCTGACCATCTAGAAGAGTGGGATAGGGAGGGTAGGAGGGAGGGAGACGCAAGAGAGAAGAGATATGGGGATATATGTATATGTATAACTGATTCACTTCGTTATAAAGCAGAAACTAACACACCATTGTAAAGCAATTATACTCCAATAAAAACGTTAAAAAATTAATTAATTAAAAAGAAAAATAATTTTATAGTTCAGTAGTCATTTGCTTAGATATAATTTTAATATATTTTATAATTTCTATTTTCCACATGAAATTAACTTATTTGCATGTGAATGACTGCACATTACCAAAGTAAATCTCCAAAATGTGTGATCAATAATCCAGTGGGTATACTGAATAAAAGCCAATACTTTGGCCATCTTAAAATAATGAAAAATTGATTAGATGTTAAACATATACTTAATTAGCTTTATGTCCATTGGATGTTGTAACAATAATATGACATTTATTTCAAATTTAAAACTCATACCCTGTTACTTCGTTCAGTATTGTTAGAAGAACTGGTTAATCATAGAAATACAAGATATGAAATAGCTTAGCAATTCCCCTTGAGGTTCTGCCAATAGTTATTCGCATTTAGAAATAGCACCCTGATATTCGGAGTCTTTTTTTCCATAAAGTGTTATTGGCAAAATGTAGTATAAACAATGATGTTTCAAGATGCATAGATTTTAGTTTTATATTGGGCATGTTACCTATGCTTATGAATTAATTACAATCATTATGAATTTCCCAAAAGTGTCTTTATGTTTTAAAGTAGAAAAATTAATTACAAAAGTCTGTATATTTCTTCTGAGTGACTCCAGAATTCTATCACCTCTTAGTACACTGATAACCAGCTTTCTTGAGTTATAAGTGACATACAATCATATACACATGTATAAAATATAAATTTGTTGTGAAATATCACTATAATCACAAAAATAAACATGTTTATCACCTATAAAATTTCCCAGTGCCATTTTGTTATATTTTCTTCATGTTCTTTTTCAAATATCACTCCCTTCTTCCTCAGCCAGACACTGGTCTAGTTTGTCTCAGATTAGTCTGAATATTCTAAGATTGTGCTATAAATAGAATCATACAGTACACACTTATTTTGGTCTTGATTTTTTAACTTACAATTAATTTGAGAGTCATTATGTTGATGATTCATCTTTCATTTTATGGCTATATTTCAAAATTTATCTATTTATCTGTTGATGGACATTTGGGTGATGTCCACATTCTGGCTATTGCAAGTTGATATGAATACTCACATGCTGGTTTTTGTATAGACTTATGCCTTCATTTCTCTTGGGTAAATACACAGAAGTATAGTGATTGAGTGATATGGTAGATATATATAACTGAAAAGAAAGCCCAGAAATAAACCCAGGCATTATTGTCACATTTTTTTGACAAAGGAATTAAGAAAGTACAATGGGAAAAGAGGATAGTCTCTTTAACAAATGATGTTGGGAAGATTGGATGACCACATGTCAAAGAATGAAACTAGACTCCTATCATATACCATAGACAAAAATCCAGTAAAATTGTTTAAAGACTTGAATATAAAAGCTGAAAACATAAAACTCCTAGAAGAAAACATAAGGAGTAAGATCCTTGACATTTGGTCTCAGCAATAATTTTTTGGATTTGACACCATAGCAAAGGCAACAAAAGCAAAAATAAATAAGTGACTACATCAAACTACAAAGCTCCTGCATAGCAAAGGAAATCATCAACAAAATGAAAACGCAACCTACGGACTGGGAGGAAATATTTACAATCCACATATCTGATAAGTGGTTTATATCAAATTATACAAGGAACTTGTACAACTCAAAAAAAAAATCTAATTAAAAATGAGTGAAGAGGGCTCCCCTGGTGGCGCAGTGGTTGAGAGTCCACCTGCCGTTGCAGGGGACATGGGTTCATGCCACGGTCCAGGAAGATCCCACATGCCGCAGAGCGGTTGGGTCCGTGAGCCATGGCCACTGAGCCTGCACGTCCGGAGCCTGTGCTCCACAACGGGAGAGGCCACAGCAGTAAGAGGCCTGTGTATCGCAAAAAAAAAAAAAAAAAAAAAAAAAAATGAGTGAAGGACCTGAATAGACATTTATCCAAAGACAGCTAAATGGCCAAATGGGAAATGAAAATGTGTTGAACATCACTAATCATCAGGGAAATGTATATCAAAACCACAATGAGATATCTTCTGACACCTATTAGGGTAGCTTTTATCAAAAAGTAAGAGATAACAAGTGCTGACAGGATTTGGAGAAAAGAGAACACTTGCATACTGTTGGTGGAAATTTAAACTGGTAAAATCATTATGGAAAACAGTATGTAGGTCCCTCAAGAAATTAGAAATATAACTATCATGTGATTCAGCAATTCCTCTTCTGGGTATATATCCAAGGAAAAAAGTCATTACATTGAATATATATATCTGTGCTCCCATGTTTTTTGCAGCATTATTTGTACTAGCCAAGGTATGGAAACAACCAGTGTTTATCCACGGAAAAATAGATAAAGAAGATGTGGTATATAAGCACAATGAAATATTATTCAGCCCTAAGAAAAAGTGAAATCCTATCATTTGCAACAGCATGGATGAAACCGAAGGGCATCATGCCAAGTGAAATAAGCCAGAGAAAGAAAAATACTACATGGTATAATTTATATGTAAAATCTAAAAATAAAAAAGTGGAATTCATAGAAACCCATAGAAAGTGAAAGTGAATAGAAAAATGATTACCAGAGACTGGAAGATGGCACAAATAGAGAGAAGCTGGTAAAAGGGTACAAAACTTCCAGTTATAAGCTAAATATGGTCTGAGGATCTAATGTGTAACATGGTTACTATAGTAGATAACACTGAACTGTATGACTGAAATTTGCTAAAAGAGTAAAATTTAAATGTTCTCACTAAAAAAAGTATCAATATATATGTGAAACAATGGATATGTTAATTAACTTAATGGGATACATTTTTCTACAGTGTATACATGCAAGTTTCCTTGTGTCTCTTTTTATTAATTTTTTAATGGTAAGAACATTTAACATGAGATCTAACTTCTTAACAAATTTTAAAGTAAACAATACAGCATTGTTAATTATAGGGACTCTGATGTACAGCAGACTTCTAGTACTTATCTATTTTGCATAAATTGGCACATTGTACACTTTAGTATCTCACAATTTTATTTATCAGTTATACCTCAATAGAGCTGAAAAAAAAGAAAAAAATAAACCACCACACTGTATGTCAGGGTGATTGTGCTATGATACATTCCAACCAACAGTGTATAAGAGGACATAAAAGTTTACATATTTGTATTTTTATTGTCCAAAATTTATTTTACTCTGATTTTTAATGAAAAGATCACAGTCAGCCAATTTGTTGAAGTTTTCCCAAGCACTGACGATGAAGCTTATCATCTACTGGATTTTTCAAGAAAGAGTCCTAAGGGCAGAATTATCTGGGGTATTTTTGAAATACTTTGCTATAGCCTGGGTATAAGAAGAAAAACTTGGTTAGACACAAAACCTTAGATGACATTTTTTTTCTTGTGTTTCTTTAAAATGTTGTATTAATACTATCTTGCTTTTGAAAAGCATGTTTCTAACTTGACTTTTCTTTCTATTGCAAATTATTTAGTCTTTTCAATGAAAGGATCTGTGAAATATTCGCCTTTACTTTTGTTTTTTTGCGGTACGCGGGCCTCTCACTGTTGTGGCCTCTCCCGTTGCGGAGCACAGGCTCCGGATGCGCAGGCTCAGCGGCCGTGGCTCACGAGCCCAGCCGCTCCACGGCATGAGGGATCGTCCCAGACCGGGGCACGAACCCATGTCCCCTGCATCGGCAGGCGGACTCTCAACCATCGCGCCACCAGGGAAGCCCTCCCCTCTACTTTTAATGATAACAGTTTATTAATATATCTCAGATCTGGTCCTTTTTAATAAGTGCATTAGATCTTTTAGCTCTAGATACATTTTTCAATTACAGTTAAAGTCAGTTATTTACCTCCTGGACTCCAATATTACTGTGTTGAATTTTTTTTTTCTCATCTTCTATATTATCCCCTTTCTCTCTGATGTTTCTTTATTGTATTTTTATTTTCTTAGCTATTTCATGCTTTTCCTCAATATTTTTAATTACACTTTTCATTTGAGTCTATCTCTGTTTTTATGAGTTTGACTATTTTAGATACCTGACATGTGTGGAATCATTCAGTATTTGTCCTTTTATGACTGGGTTATTTCACTTACCTTAATGCCCTCTAGACTCATCCACATTGTCACCAATGGCAGGATTTCCTTCTTTTTTAAGTCTAAATAATATTTCATTGTGTATATTCTGTATTTTATTTATTAATTCATCTGTCAATGGACATTTTGCTTGTTTCCATATCTTGGCTATAGGGAATAATGCTTTAATGGACATAGGAGTGAAGATATTTCTTTGAGATCCTGATTTCAATTATTTTGGACAAATATCCAGAAGTGGGATTGCTAGATCATATGACAGTATTATTTTTTATATATTTTAGGAACTTCCATACTGTTTTCCATGAAGTCTGTACCATTTTACATCCCCATCAACCTTAATATTTTTAAAAATAGTAATCAGGTATTTTGAAAAATATCTTTCAGTTTGGCTATGCCCGATATGTTCTCATGGTTAGACTGGTGTTATAGATTTTTAGAACAATACCAGAGAACGGAAGTGCCCTTTTCATCACATTATATCAAGAGGTATGTAATATTAACCTGACCTATTGCTGGTGGTGTCAGCTTTGATAATTTGGTCAAGGCAGCGTCTGTCAGTTTGTCCAATGTAAAGTTTGCCATTTTTTAAAATAAAATTTCATCCATTTTGTCAACTTGCATTTCTAAGTTTAAAATATTTTATTTTAATAACGCTAAATGCTTTTAAATGATATTTAATCATATTAGGACATTGTATATGATTTTTATCTACTACGTTTGGTTATGGAAATAATTTTGCCATCTGAAGTATTTCAATTTTCTGTTTTATACGTAGACAGTCATTGTATAGTTACTATTTGCTTCTATTTTGAAATATATCTTCCTGGACTTTCAATAACAGTTGTATTCAGGCAGGTGTAGGGTTTGAGGTTGCTTAATTACTATTTCTTAGTTGAAATTCTTTCTGTTAATCAATACTCAATATTAGTCTTGTTTGGCTGTGGTGTGTATTATAGACCTTTTAATTTTCTTGTCTTTTTTTCTTCTTCTTCTTTCTCTTTCCTACACAGACTCCAATGATCTTCCCCCTCTTGCAAATTGTCCCACTTTCCCAAAAAGTGATATCCTTCCAACACTATCATCTAGAATTTTAGCTTTCTCTTTACTAAAGGAATATGTAGTCCCAGCCCATTCCCTTGTTTCTGGAATTGGCTCTGCTGAATTTGGATTTACTTTGCTACTAACAGTTAACTTGAAACTTGTAATATTCTCTGTTGAATTGTTACTCGTGAAGTGTGGGTGATACTCTACATGTTGTTCTGTGTGGTTTTATTGCAAAATGTATGACAAGATTCAGGTTTGGGGAAGCTGTTATTGTGTGAACTCTATCATCATTCTTTTCTCTAACAATAGAAGTTCTTCTGAATATGAAAGAACTATTATCTTAAAAATAATAATGATATGTTCTGGATTTTCCAGTCACTGATTATAAAAATAATGCTTTAAACATAGATTTCAAGGAACTGTTTTGGAGGGAAAAAAGATGACATTTCCAGTCAGATGAGTTAATCTTGACTGTTTTTCACATTTCACACATAAAACATTAATAAAGTGTGTTGATTCTTTTCAATCACTTGGTTAATCATTATTCATTTTGAAGTCTCCTGGCAGAATTGAAGAAAAATATTAAAGTAATAAAACTGCAAATAAAAACGGTATGGTAGCTTCACAGTTTTATTTTTTTAGCTCATTGCATCATCAAATACCCTTTAAATGGAGTGATCTTGTAGGATTTTTACCTTTATCTCTTCCTAGTCCACATCATTATTCAATATTGCTTATTCTGAGGGACACAAACCCATCAGAAATATTATTTGGAAGAAAATTATCTTCTGCTTTATGTAGCCAATATTTGTCTTTAGTTTTCATACCTATAATTTCAGTTTAGTCAATAGCTATTAAAAGATCTTGCAGAATAATTTTATGGCTTTGAGAATCCTGAGAAGAGGATATCAAAACTTGATTTCTACAATGTAGAATGAACCATTTCAATACCATTTGCTGTTTTTGTTAATTATGGTAGGTCATAATACTATTTGTGTTAGTCATCAAAAGCACTCTGTATTATTAATTATGTTAAATTTCCATTGCAAATGTCCACACCATGTTTATTAAGTCCTTTATAATTTATTCAGAAATATTAATTCATAACCTACTATACTTGGTTTAGAAAATAGAAATGAAAAATGTATAGTCCCAGGATGTAGGGAAGCAGTGAATCCAGCATTGTATTGCAAGAAGGACCAGTCTGGTTGAACAGGAAAGAAAGGAGACTTGTCTAGAATCATAATTTATTTGACCTTCACCTACTTTTATTTAGACTCTGTATTTAGTTTTTGCAGTGGATTGGGGCACACTGATAGAGATGAGGATCATACTACCTGCCTTCCCAATTTCCTATCAACATACCAATCCCTACCTCAAGGATGTTGCAATGTAAGGAGTGAATAGAAAGGAAGAAGGAAGTTGCAATTCAATGATCGAACAAGACAGTGTAGCAGTCATCTTGTAGAAAAGTTATCAAACTTGGGATATGACCAGTGGAAAACAGTTTTTCAAGCATCTAAGTAGAAGAGAATAATAGCACTCCTGGAAGAAGGAACAAAATTATTCCAGAAATGATACATCTCTTCAAAGGAAACACTAACTATGCCTTGTATATAGTATGTGAAAGACAAACATAAACAGATTGAAAACAAAGAAGGTAAAGAAGTGACAAGTACCATAGGTCTTATAGGTCATACTATAATCATGAGCATTATCATGAGGCCAAGCAGGGTTTTAAGCAAAAGCAAATAAATCACATTCATGTTTGAGAAGAACCACTTTGCCTAAATTATGTAAAATGAATGAGAATGCAGATGGAGAGGCAGAGAGTAGAATCTGTATAACAATCCAGAGAGATAAAATAATGTTATAAATTATATAAGATAATAGCAGTATATAACATTAAAATAAGGTATTAGAAAAAGAAGAAACACTGCAGTTAACTTTTAAGAATTATTTTAAATAATGTAATCAAATGTTTACATTATTTAAATAATGTAATCAAATGTTTTTTGAAATAGTGTTGCCTTACAATATTATATTAGTTTCAGATGTACAAAATAGTGATTTGGTTTTTTTATAGGTTATACTCCATATAAAGTTATTATAAAGTGTTGGCTATATTTATTGTGCTGTACATTACATCCTGTATAACATTTATTTTATACCTAGCAGTTTGTATCTCTTACTCCTTTACCTATCTTGTCCCTCTCCTCACCACTCTCCCCACTGACAATCACCAGTTTGTTCTCTGTAAGTCTGTTTCTATTTTATTATTCATTCATCTGTTTTATTTTTTAGATTCCACATATAAAAGAAAACAGAGTATTTGTCTTTCTCTTTTGGACTTACTTAACTAGACATAATACCCTCACATCCATCCATGATGTTGCAAATGGCAAAATTTCATTCTTTTTTATATCCATATCTGTCTATGTATCTATCTAACCATCTGTCAATGTATCTACCACATCTTATTTATCCATTCATCTGTTGATGGACACTTAAGTTGATTCCATCATTTGTTGGTGTATATAAAGCTGCTGTGACCAATGGGGGACATATATTTTCCCAAATTAGTGTTTTCATTTTCTCCAGATATATACACAGCAGTGGAATTGCTGGATCATATTGTAGTTCCATCTTTAACTTTTAGAGGAAACTCTTTACAGTTTTCTATAGTGGCTGTACCAATTTACAATCCCATCAACAAAGTACTATGGTTCCCTTTTATCCAAATCCTCACCAACGCTTATTTTTTGTCTTTTGGACGATAGTCTTTCTGACAGGTGTGAGGTGATATTTCACTGTGGTTTTGATTTACATTTCCCTGATGATTAGTGATGTTGAATATCTTTTCATGTGCCTGTTGGCTACCTGTATATCTTCGATGGAAAAATGGTTATTCAGGGCCTTTGCTTATTTTTCAATGGGGTTATTTTTTTTTTTATATAGAGTTGTACAAGTTCATTATATATTACATATTAACCCCTTATCAGAGATATCGTTTGCAAATAGTGACAGTTTTATTTCTTCCCTTCCAATTTGGATGTGTTTTATTTATTTTTTCTTATCTAACTGCTGTGGCTAGGACTACTTACCATGGTAAATATAAATGGTGAGAGTCAACATCCTTATCTTATTCCTGATTTTGGAAGAAAAGCTTTTAGCTTTTCATTGTCGAGTATGATGTTAGCTATGTGTTTATCATGAATAGCCTTTATTATGTTGAGATATATTTCCACTATACCAACTTTGGTGAGAGTTTTTATAAAGAAGAGTTGTTGAATTTTGTGTTTATTCTGCATTTATTGAGATGACCATGTGATTTTTCCTCTGTCCTTTGTTTAATATGGTGTATCACATTGATCAATTTGCATATATTAAACCATCCTTGCATCCCTGGGACAAATACAACTTGATTATAGTATATGATCCTTTTTATGTGTAGTGTCTTTGATTTTCTTATCA